>JABUQX010050980.1:0-28266 GCA_015478945.1 Trachelipus rathkii
CTGTTTTAGTAATTCAATTGATATTGATAAGTGGTAGGGTATGATACAGATAGTTTGTATGTTAGTGGGAGGAATCATACTGTTTAGATAAAATCTGTACGATAGACATTAGGGCATATATCAGCGCAGCTAGTGATAAGTTATAGACATGTAGTGTTGGTGGTTTGTTGGATGGGTGCCTAGAGTAGGAAGTCTTATGGATGACATTATTGTATGGCTGGATGCTGTCGATTTGATAGTGAACATGGGTATGAGTAAGGTATGATGAGGGATCATAGAGTGAGGATTAAGTGAAATGTTGAAATCGAATAGGTAAGATCTAGCAAGTGTATATGCTGCAGCAACTACTACGTTGCGTCAAAATGTATGGACGTGCTATAAGCAATTGTGACTACATAAATAGGTAGATTGTGTAAGTGGGGAGATGGTGATTTGATGTGGAATGGCATTAGTGTATGTGAGTTAATGAGAAAGTTCGTTACCTAATGGAGTGGAGTATATATGTTGTCAGAAGATGTGGGCGACGCGCTGAATGTCAGTAAGTAGTACTCAGTATAGTGCAAATAGATTCGATACGACATCCGGGATAAAAGGTAATACCTAGTAATGGAGAATGTAATGAAGGGATGGTACGTATCGTGGATCGAATAGGGGAAACTTGTAGTAGCTGTATGTGTGGGTAGTGGTGATTGGTATGAGGCGCATGGAGTACACAGATCTTCGTGCTGTAATTATGAGTTGAGTTAGAAGATCGCGTAAGGATAGGTACGTAAGAGCACGCGTACCCCCCGCGCGCCGTGGAGTGCTTGATTAGGTGCCTGTATTGAGTTTTGTACAGGGAAATAAAGAACTCCAGTCTCGGTAGGGGCTACTTGGGATAGAGTTCAATTTAATTTCTAATAGAGTTTATGTGGAATTCTTTACCATTTACAGAACGAAAGTGATTGTCGGGAGAATAGCAGAAAGGAAGAAATCATATTGATGATCTGTGTCAGGTTTTGATTGGTATTATGACGACGCGCATATGGAACAGGACTATAGATGAGGAGAATGGACTCTCGTGGTGGTGTCGACAGTTGATACATATTAAGAGTATTATTGGTAGATTTGATGAGATTACCGACGGGATCTTCTTGACACATGGCCTGGTACGATGATGAAGTCATCGGGTGTGGGGCATGAGATGCGACGATAGTGTAAGTTGCGTGTGAGGTATATCAAAATTACAACATATAAAATGGAGCGTTAGATATGTGAATTGGTTTACCATCATTAGTCGTGTGGGTCGGAGCAGAGAGTAGGGCTACACGTATGATGGACGTTGATGTCAACACATGAGTCACACAGTTGGTAGGTTCATGCGGGCCAATGGGAAGGTTAGCCCTGGTGAGGTCCAATGTGATTTATGGTGTGTTGATGACATGAAAGAGTTATGATCGGTGTGGTCTGCATGGCACTGCGGGTCGGCTGTAAGGAAGGGACGGACGAGTATGAGAACTGGACAGAGAGTTAGGTACAGGGAATCGAGCAGAAGGCGAGCGTTACTGTTGGTTCATGAGCGTGATATGACAGTATGTGGGGTCTGCTTAGTGGAGTATCGTGAATTAGTGGAGGAGGTCCCGCTCGGCTGGGTTGGATAGGACTATGAGTGGTTGGAGGAAAGACAGTGGGACATGTTTTGGAATAGAGAGGGGGTTTGGTGTCCAGGCGACCCGCCGCAGGCTCGGGTCCGGGGCCGAGGTGGTGGCGGGCGACGGGGTCGGTCGTCGCGGCAGGGACGTACAGGCCTGGTCGAGGTGATCGAGCAGAGCGGGTGCACTAAGTAGATGAAGGGGTGAAGGGATTTCATGAGTTGAGAGTGGGCGGAACACCAGTAGAAAGAGAGAAGAGGTCCCGCCGGGACTATGCGTCGCAAGGTCACGTGATGTAAGATAGTGATCGGACAGGCGTAGAGCGGCGAGTAACAAGTAGTCCGAGTGGACACTATATGACCGACGATTGTATGCGACCTTGATGGCCAAGGTGTAGATATATATGGGGAGGAGGTGGATAGGAGATGAGGTCGCACGCACGACGGGCCAGTGTAGAGTGGGAGGAAGATGTGAGAGGAGCACACGCTGGTCGTGATGCCTTTGTTATTGATGTGCTGCTTTGTGGAGGGGTGTGTGGTAGAACGGGAGCTCGGTGCCGCTAAACGGGGTTTATGGTGGGATATGGGGAGTTCGTTTAGGAGGGCGTGCGTGGTTAGTGCAAGAATATCAAGTGAACGTGGCGAACGATCAGTGGTGTTGTGTAGGAATGAGAGAGAGGTGGAGGAAGAGATATGTGAGATGGATAATACTTCAGGGGCCGGTGATTGACGGGGAGTGTGGCTGAGAGCGCAAGATTCGAGTATATATGTATGAGGTGAGGCTCTCGCGGGGCTGGTGTGAAGACAGAGTGCGTTGATGTCCAGCTATATCGTACGGGCCGAGCAGACGGGTGTGAGAGATGGCTCGAGAGAAAGAGACGCTCGCGCCGCCTCTCTCACGCACACGTATAAGAGTTGGAAGTATGGATCAGAATGGAAGTTAGTCGGGATGTTGAAAGGAAGATGTAGGTGGGGGTGCGAGGTGATGCTTCGGGTGGAATGGGCGCAGCACGGGCGTGGGAGGACGCGGAATTGAAAAGAGTGGATTTAGGGTAGAAGGCAGATGCGGCGTGAAGGGAGAGAGCAATTTATTGTCGAGTTGCGCAGAGGTCTGAGAAGCAAAGGATTATATGTGTGATTGGAATGTAACTTGGGGTATTGGTGAAGCGGAGTAGATGGGTTGTGGGCTTTGTGGGAGTGAACCCACATCTCGCACACGCGACAGAGGTGATGGGCGCGTGAGTCTTCGTTGAGGACGATCAGGGTGGATTTCTGATCTAAGATATAGTTTGCGACGAGTTCTTCTACTTACATTGTCTGTTTCTAAGTAGAAGGTGTGATGCTACTATGCCACAGTCACCTCATATGGTCTGAGGATGAGGAGGAAGATAATGGGATGGATCGCGGATCGAATGATGTAGTAGCGATGATGATATATATCATATAATATATACGCGTTTAAAATGATAGGATTATAATATATAGTATAATAATATATATAGTAGTATAGTATATAGTAGTACTATGATATATTATATATACTAGTAGATGAGTATGATATATGTTAAGGTATATGAATAGCGTTTACCGTAGGTCTAGGTGAGATAGTGTATGAATGTTACGAATACGTCTTTATTGATAGTATATCATATTAGCTACTCATAATAGAGTTACATCGACTATCTATAATCGCGCTAGATTCAGCTACAGTAATAATAACTACATACACAGATATGTGATAGGCTAGCCAGCTGAGATCCCTTCACACCTTTCTCACGAAAGTATAGGAGAAGGTCTAGGTGCGTGTCGCCTGAATTTGGAATAGATAATGTAGTTTGTGGGTTAAGCGAAACGAGTGGAGTGAAAGATTTCAGAGACGGTAGATGTATATACCAGGGGGTATCGTTCCCTAGCTAGCGTAGCTGCAAAGCGGGTTGGCTAGGTAGCAAGCTTGTCTTGGCGCGTGCTTCTGAGCGCGAGCGAAGATTAGGGCTTATAGAGACGATGGTTCGGATTTCGGAAGGTTGTGATGACGGTAATTCTGTCGTGAAATGACCTGAGATTCGTCCCCGTTGGCGTGCCCCCGGTAAGGTGTGGACGCAGCCTAGGGAAGTAATCTATAAGGATGATCGTGGGAGAAGAGTGAAATTGTTGGAGGCTGGGTAGAGGGAACCGTGGAGCTGGAGAGGGATTGCTGAGTCGGATGTCAGGCTTTCGGGATAGTTCAGGGAACCCCCTCCCAGAGAAAGAAAATAGAAGAAATGCATGGAATGGAGAAGAGCGAGTAGAAGAAGAAAGCGAGAGACAGGGAGGCAGGAAGAGCATGAGGGAAGGAGGAGTATCTGAGAAGGATTCTAGAATCAGAGGAGTCGGGAGTCAGTACCGAGCACCGTGGTGCTTGGAGTCTTCTTTGAGGAGCGGTGCTGACGGTTAATAATCATGGGTCGTATTATGACGCAGCGAAGAGTTTGGTGATCCTGAGAGCTTTGCTCACGTAGTGTTTATCAGAGGGTCTGGGATTTCGAAAATAGATGTGGTTTCAGTAACGCATTGCAAGCAGATAAGAAGAGAGAATGAAAGAAAAATTAAAAAAAGAAATTTAAGAAAATTTTAAAAATTTAAAAAAAATTAAAAAAAAAATTAATAGATATTTATATAATTTTATATACTTTTTTAAGTTTTTATGAGTATAAATAATTAAGCGTTTTTTTAGGAGGAAAATTAGCAGCCTGTGCCAGGCCTCCAGCAAGCATTGCCAAAGGCATCAGAGCTCCCCAACCCTTCATGCGCTCCCTAAGCCTCGGACACCTCCCCGGACCATATGAGTGGTAATCCGAGTTCAGTGTCAAGTGTGTTGATAAATAATCAGCAGGGATTTTACATTTATTTGTTTGTAGATGTCTTTAGAATCAGTTTGTTTTTTGTACGCTAAAATTTGACGCTTTATGTTTACAAGAAGAAATTGTAGAAATTATTTTGTTTAACATAACACACAAACTTTCATTGTATTTTTTGTCTTTAAACTAGCTTTAAAGTCAGTTTGTTTTACTGAAAAAGTGTTTACGCTTGTTCAATGTTTACTAACTTAAGAAATTCTTGTTGCTTTTACATAGCCCTAAACTGTAATCAGGTAAATCAAAGACCACCAGACAGACCCCATCCCTCCTCTCCTACGCCAGCCTGGAGGGTGATTTTTACATTAACATGAGTAATCAATTTACAAAGTTTGTTCATACCTGTGTTAATTTTATCAACGATCATTAGAACTAGGTATGGCTAAATGTAACAAAAGTTTTCACATACAATAAAGAGCATGAGCATCAGCTGAACTGCGAATATGTACACGCAACAAACGCTATGACACTTTTAAACACAGAATAAAGTTAAATTAACAAAGTTGTACTTAACAACAGTAAGGAATAGGCACTGGCTTACGAACGTACCTATGCACGACTGATTTTTTTTGTTCCATACATTCGACTGTATTTTTACACTTAAAGATAAATAGCAGTTTAACAAAATTTATATACACTAACTTAATTATCAATCTGATCGGAATGAATATATGCATTGGCGACAATAGTTTTCATATCCATACTGGCAAACATAAAAATCAACAGTATATGAGATGAAGACGACAACTAGAACATACCTAATGCCCGAATAAACAGTCAACATTGAACAAAAGTTGCATACTTAGCTGGACAAGGAAGAGTAACTAACGTGCTACAGAACGTTAACCGGACTCACACGTTTTCTAACATATCATTATTACTTTACGCTTAATCATAGTTATACATGTTACAAAAATTTTATCATACCTGACTAAATATCATACTGACAACGAAAATGATCGTAGATGCAAAAAGATTAAACATCTAAGATAATGAGCTAACATATCAGTAGCTGGAGACTATAGAATGATAGATGTCAGACGACAAAACTAACAGCACTTATGCACGGAATAAACGATCTATAATTAGCAAGTTCCATGTATTAGGGCACCGAGTAAAGTTAACTAACATTGCAGTACAATAGTAACTTAGTTCACGGACTTTTTTCAAACAATCTTAAGCATGATCATTATTATTATTTTTGACAAACATGTAAATTTAATAAAATTCATCATGCACTCATACTAAGTATGCATGACTGCGAGCAACGTAAGATCCGGCGTAATCGGCAACAAAGATTTCCACATCATAACGGCTAACTATCTCATAGCCGACTAGAGATATAATATAACTAACAACAAAACTAAAGCATAGCTTAGCGATGAATAAATCGCGTAACATGAACAAAGTTCCATGAGACTTAACAACGAAGTAAAGTACTATCGATGGATGACAAGAATACGTAACCTTTCGGCCGCTTTTTAAACATATTGTCTAAATATATTAATTGATTATTATTCACATTAGGAAGGGGTAAATAGATTTATCTTCACCATACCCTTGATTATCATACCTGATGCAGAGTAGAATAAAATTATCATGCCGACGTAGACTAGTTTTTGCCGTGTTAAACAAGCTAACATAACATAATCATAACAGAATATACACATTACAATTGAAAAACTCTAACACAGCTAAGGCAAGGAATAACAGGCTAGCTATTAACAAAGTTTCAATACTGTACACATAACGTAATAACGCATACAGAGGACGAACAGTAAGCGAAGTTGAGGAGGTAAATATTTCATTTTAACAAACTAATAATAATAACTACTTTGTACTCACATTTAATTTCATTTTCTTTAGAACTTTTTTGTTGTTCTGAAAAAAGATTAAAGTCTATTAATTTTATTTCCTTAAAACATTTTTTGTTTTTTAAAAAACTTAGTTATTTTTGTTTTTAATTAGTTGTCCTTTACACCAGATTTTATGCTTTTATTTATATATAACTATTTGTTTATTGTTTAATTTATTTTATAAAATTTGTTGTTTTAAAAAAGATAACTTTTTATTTATTTTTAATTTTATTTATTTAAAATTTTTTCGTTTTTAAAAAACTTTTTAATTTTTAATATTTATTTTTTAAAACTTCTTTGTTGTTTGACTGAAAAAGTTTTTACAGCATTCAGGGTTTATTAAGCGTAAAAATTGTTGTTTTTACCACACCCAAGAGCTTAAGGTCAGAGGAATATAAAAAGGCCACCCATGGCCTCTCTCCCTGGGGCTGGTGAGGCGGCCGTCCAACACCTGAGGTTAGTGAGTGTTATTGATGACGTATTGAGGACTATTTGTTCTATTGATGTGTCATATGTCGTGCGAGTCATCATTTTGGGTGTAACAGGTAGCATAAAATGAAGTGTGCTTAGTTTATTACTAATCTGCAGATATAGTCTTTTTGAGTGAATCAAAGTTTCACATCAATAAAGCTGAGATATTATAACTTGAACTAGGCGAGGAATGTAATGTAAAACTAAACAAGCGATTACCCTTAAGTGGAAGTAGACGCGAGGTCAACTATGTAGCAAGAAAGTCCAAGGAACGTGAGCATCACTTAACACAAGTAAAGTAAATGAGTATGTGCGATACAGAACGTAGCCCGGTCTACGATTCACCCTCTTTGTCAAATATGGATCTCTAAGCATATCATTTATTTTACATTAAACATACATACATTTAGCAAAAAGATTTATCATAGATAACGCTAATTATCGAGCATACCGACCATCACTGCGAAAATATGCTAACGTAAACAAAGTTTTCGCTATCAGAATAAAGAAGCTAGACATGGTTACAGCCCTGAATTGAAGATAAAAAGGGTATAAGCGCCGAAACCTACGTAGTAGCCGTTAATGGTACCGAAGTAACCCATCGAACTTAACAAAGTAACGATGGATACTGTTATACCAATCAGGAAAAGTTAACTGTATGCCTATCAGGCAAGCTAATACTGATGAGAAGCCCTAGAGCCAGACAGTCTCGACCGGCGCGACCATTTTATTGGTCAAAGGACATATCTCTGCTCAGAAAACTTAGTAGGTTCTCACATAGTTGATGTTGGTATTGGTGAACGAAATTTGAGACATTAGACAAGGAAGTGGTGGAACATCTGGGTTTGAGAGGAGCAAAGAATTCTCTATTGCTAGTGATTAAGACTCGTCGACGTGACAATGGGCGGCCAGCCTGAGTTGATATTGCATGTGCGGCATATCTGACGCCGAAGGGGCAGCGGCGAAGGAAGGGGAGGGGCGGCCCACGGAGGTGCGCCAGACAGGCGGTTAAATGAACGCCGTGAGTTGCAGGACATCGGGAAGAGATTTATCAACATACCGAATAAAGGCTAAGCACATGATGGGAAGACGCGGGCGTGTGAAGCCAGGGATGGGATGAGGTGCAGAGGTAGATTGAAGCGAGCGAATATCCATCCGAAGCAAGGACGATGATCATGTCGGTACCACGCTGCTTGGAATAACACGGAATGGAGGACATGACCTAAGCATTATCTGGAGAGTTGTCGGTCACTCACTTACGGAAAGCGTAAAGTAACATGAACATAGACGATTACAGAAACGTTAGATGATCTCAATTATTTCCATGCATACAGTGGTTTTTATCAACAAGACGAATGTGATTCTGGATGCAGTATTCCTGTTATCGGTTACATTTAAGATGGGTTGGAGCATTTGAACGGCTAGATATATTTACGTCTTATGACATGCTAAGCCTCGTAGATCTCTAGTGGAGCAGGTTAGAGGCCGAATATGATTTGCTGGAAAGCGGGTAAGCGACCAGGAGTTTTCGCGAGATCAGCTCGTGGTGTCAGTGCAATGAAGCCACAGATTAGTCGTATTCAGAGATGAACGTACTAGCGGATTTAACGACTCGAAGGAAGGGTGGTACAAAGAACACTGGGATGTAAGATCAGCGATCCCGTCTCGATAAGAAATGTAAAATAGCGGAGAGATAACCCGAAGAGTTGGCCATTGAGACTTATACTGACAGTAAGTGAGATATAGCAATAGAGTCTAACAGAACTGAAAGCTATGTTTCTCAATTCGACCATGATGTTAGACTTTACAAGCAGCATAGCACGTAGTTAGAGATGAGAAGTGTGTTTTTTATTTTAATGCTGATTTTTACGTAGAGGTTGCTGTGTCCTTGTATTGGCATACTGTTGTTGTGGGTTTTGGATAAGAAATACTTTTATTTATTTTGTGTTATCTTTCAATTTATTTAATGTTTTGTTCCGTGTAGAACAGGTTTATGTCTGTTTTTAATAGAATAGGCTTGTGTTAAAGTTAAGACTTGTAGATCAGCTAGAGATATTTTGGTGGGTTCGCTTAAAGAGCTTTGGGCCTCGTTCTTGGTTAAGGGACAACTTTGTTTGTGTATATTTATGAACTTGGTTTAGTTTATCGTTATTAACATTTTTTTGTGGCGTGCATGGAGGGGAGTTTTATTATCTCTTTGAGGTTTGTTTTCTTTTCGGGAAGCGCGTTTTTTGGTTTAGTTAAAAAAAATTTGTTTGTAATTTTCTTCTTTGAAGCGTTTCTTCAGGGTCTGAGAGTAAAGAAACTCACGAACTTTGTACCCGAATGTTATAAATGTTAATAAAGCGCTGATGGTTACGAACACACCATAAGCTAGATGGCGATAGATTACCGCGTTAGAGTCGTATGCTATATGCAAATGTCATTGGAAAGAGTAAGTGTAATGTCCTTGTAGGAGCGGAGGACCGTCCGTTTCCGGAGACGAAGCTATCCGCCGTGCTACGCCGTTCACTCCTTCTATTTGTTCGCCTGGAGCTTCCCAGTGTGCCGTTAGCTTTGAGTGAATCACTAGTGTATGTTGGTGCAGCGGGATCTACACTGAGGATTGACTCCCGCGCGAGCAGCCAAAAAACGCCGACGAGCGCCGCGACGAGTTGGCCGCGCGCGCTCCTTCCGCCCGCCCGTCTGTGTTTCCGTTCCCTTCGTCCCTTATCCAATTGGTTCTGCCGATGTGGTACTTCCCAAAACTCTACTCCTTCTATCGATTTCAAGCCGTCCATCAATTGCTCATGAATTGCAATCATTCCGGTGTGTTTCGAGGGGGCCTAATATGGTCAGACCGACCCTCTCACTTTTCGCGCTTCCCCATAAAGGTCGATACTAGAGCGAGCGGACGTCTTCTTTTCCCTCCTACTTCCTCCTCTAGATCTAAAAAAAACGACTGTTCTCTTTCGCTCCGAGAGGACTTCCCCGTCGTTCGCGAACTATCTGTCCGTGTATATCGCTTTCTCTCTGCGATGACACCCAGTCTTTCAAAACCTCTTCTCCTTCCTCGCACGCCTCCAAAACTCTTTTTTTCGGCATGTATATCCATCCACCTCCCTCGAGACAGCGGAGTCATAACATACGCCCATCGAGCCGTAAACCCTGACGTGGGCCAAGCAATGATACTGTGTAACACAGTGAGCGCGAGGACCTGCGAGAGCAGAGCGGACTTTCCATCAAACCGAATACCGCACTCTTATTTTCAGACAGGTAGGCGCGAAACAAGTCGAGATGGCCTGGGTCTCTTTTTTTGAAATCATGACACGGTGGCAAAGTCGCTACACTTAGCCGGTTGCCGCTGCAGGCGCCAGTGCGTTTCGCGGGTTTTTCGTGTCCCACATTTTTTGTGGTATGTGTGTGGCGCTCGTTTTTAGTTTGCTGTGTTTACGTCTTTTGGATTGCGTGTGTTGTTCCCAGCTGTTTCTTGACTGGTTTTGCGCAGCGCGCCTGTTGTTGTCCTTAACACAGCTAGGGTGGTGTTTGTGAATTGCTTGTGTGTAGTGTGCGATTGATCCGGAGCTTGTAGGTGTCCCGATTTGTATCCATGTGAGTCTGTCTTGGTTCTTTCACTCCTCATTGGGTAGCTTAGTGTTCCAAGTTTCTTTCGAGTTGTGTGTGTCTGTCGTGGCGTTGGCTATTGAGCCTGGTTGGTTACTGAGAAAGCTGTTGGTTGTAGCGTCTATTAATCCCTTCTTCACTAGTGGCTATTTTCCCGCAAGTAGATGGTAGCATAAGAGATACGGATGCCGAGCATTCGGAAAATATTGACTGCAGGTCGGAGTCAGGGCGACGCGGCGGGGTAGGGGTAGAGGGGCGCGGGGGACCGGAAGTTCTTTCGGGAGCCAATAGCGGCGTGTGGGCACGTAGAGAAATCGCGAGGGCGGGACACAATTATCAGGAGAAGCGTCAGTACGGGAGTTAGGGGTACTTAAGCCTGAAGTCTAAGACAATAAGTGGTATAGACGCCAAGAACCTAACAGATAGGCTGACCTTAGATATACGATAACAGTCAAACAGTTACACAAAGCTCACCTCATAGGCAGCGTTAACCAAACAGAGAAAGTATTCAAAGAACTATCATAGCTGTCCGCAGCGATACGATAGAGACGTACACAGTGTTCAGCAGTAGTGGCGCCTGGTTGGCAAGTCGCCAAACTGTACGTAGCTCTCGGTAGAGGCGAGTATGCGAGCGATGTTATGGGGGACCGCTCCATTAAGCTGGAATTACACTACGCGAAGAATGTGATATTCATTACCGGAGGGCCGGGGCAGGGAGCTAATGAGCCGTGAGGGGCGCCCGAGAGAGTGCCGCGGTATGAGAGTCAGATGTGACGGGAGGGGTCCGAAGCGCGAGCGACAAGGGGCGAGCGGGAGCGCTGACAGAGGCGCGGAAAATAGCGAGGGAGGGGGCTGAGAACCGCACGCATGACGTCGTAGCGGGCAGGGGGGGGGCGTGAGAGGAAGCTCGGGAACCCCCGGGTGTCACGCGCGCGGGATCGCGGCGGGACTCAGCAGTAGTAGGATTTGACGCAGGTGTCGGATTAATAAGGGCTAACGAGGTATTACCTGGCCGTGTGAAGGCGAGTCAATTATGGTGGCACGGAGAGGGACGCACACGTCCTAGAAAGAACAGGCGGGACAGGGATTGCTTAAGCGGACGGACAAGTGCGGAAGAGCAGCTAACATTAACAAACTAGTTTCATACTTCTAAGTTAAGAAGTAAAATGTAATGGCTAACATTTGCATACAGACGTTGACGGAGGCCTTATTGAGTTGACGCGTAATTGGTAGCAGACTTTTTTTGCAAGGACATAAGTGGGTGGACGTGGGGAAGTGAGTGCGCCCTGGTCACGGTTGCACGTCGGCTGTTCGTGACATTAACAGTGCGTGGCGCAGGTAGGAGAAGCTGAATATAAGACGCAGGAGATCAGATTTTACGCAGATAGACTAAGCGCAACTCTGAAGTTATCTAAGCAGGTTCTACGAATTCTGCTGGCGGTGAAGCGAGAAAAGGTATTTCAACAATCAGATAACGGCATGAAGATATCATGAGGCCTGAACTAGAGATTAAGAGAAAGGCAAGAATTGCCAAAGGAACCGAAAAATAACATGAGGCGCCGGAACGAGTCGCGCCTGACAGAGATCAAAATGCTAGACATAAGGACGAAAGTAATGTATATTTAACAGTCAAGGTAAAAAGAAGCCGGTAAGAGTTGTTGAGATGGTCATCACAGAAAGATGAACAGAAGGTATGATATCGATCTAACAACCTCAGTATGAAGAGCTGTGTTTGGTTTCATCATATTATATTTTTAACTCGGCTTTCGATTAGGTCATTTAAGAGAAACCTTATGATGTTTTATTTTACCGTGCACAGTAAGGCTTCCCTTATAGTGTGGTTGGTGATTCAGTTTATCTCTACCTCGGCTGTAGTTTATTGTTATTTACAAATAAAAATTTTAGTTTTATATATATATATCATTTCAATTAAATACTTAGTTTGTTTTTTAAAAAAATTTTAATGTTTTAGTAGTTTTTAATTGCTCTTTAAAATTGTTTGTTTGTTTTATGTATTCACACAATTTCTTATTCTTTATATGGTTTTGCACACACGGTAGAAAAAAATTGGATTTTTTTAAACATACGAAGTACTAATAGCCGCATATAATAAGACAGTACTGCACGAAGGTAAAGTAAACCCGTGGCGATCACACCCAAACCTAGGGAGATTGTAGTATATGCTATATCAGCTGATGGTCCGATGGTAGGGCGTGAGGTTTGTGTTGTCTGGAACTGCCACAACTGCCGACCGCTCACAGGAGTATGATCTATTGAATCTTATTGGATTCAAGTCACAGGGCAGGCAATAGGTAACATACGAGATTTTTTAAATAAGAATATAACATAAAAACAAGTTTCTTTAGACACAACACGAAGCAATGACGTCTTGATATAGCGTATACTATACCTACGTAATCGAAAATTTGACATGAAAAAGCTAACCGGCTAGCATCAACTGGTGTAGAATAAAATTGCAGACAGCTAAATCATTAACTATACTGGTTGATTGCAATAGCAGAATAACTGTCAAATTAAGACAAAAGTTCCAAAACCCACCACTTACAACGAGTAATAAAATAACTAGAGAGTTGGCGCGAGAGACATATAGCGATATCACATTAGAACAAACCTATTAACGGGTTCGTCATGTATCAGACCATAATCTCCAACAGGCAAATGATAATTTATCATACTTTCAGACATTAATAAAGTTATAACATAGGATAAGTGAGATAAGAATACTGATTACAAAGGCAGACCATAACAAAACACAGCGGTCAGAGGGCGGGATCACGCTTACTTATGTAGATAACTTTAAGAGCATTAACAAAGTTCCAAACCTGTTGTTCACTAATGATATCATCAAGATCATTCGACTGAGTGGTAGCCGGAGAAGGCGAGAATCTTGAGAATTTTGTTACAGAGACTCGTCACTTTTCGTAAACATTATGCAATACCAGATTGTCTGGTTTCGTTTTCGAACATTATGCAATATGCCATTGATCTTGTTTTTGTTAACAAAGTTTCACAATTAAACAGTACAGTAACTACATAATACAAAATCGTGAACCTATTCTACTTTCTCAAGCATGATCTTAAATAAAATGTGTAATTTTACATTAAATGGTATATTAAACAATTTTATCATAACATGGGCTAATTTTCATACTGTGACGGATATATACGCTAGTAGTAATTTAAAGCTTTTCACATCAATAAAGCTAGCATAGCGATAATCCGAACTAAGAAAATATATGGTACAGAGAAATAGTTATACACAATTACACATAATAAACTGTTAACATTACCAAAGTTCCGCACTTAACATCAGTAAAATAACTAACATTGTTCGCAAAACGTAAACTAGTCATACTTTTTTTTCATATAGAAAAGTTTTTTTTCGCTAACGTAATAAAAGTTTTAGCATCAATAAAGCTAACATATCATATGCATAACCTGAACTAGATAAATACAAATGAGACCTAACATACTCGCGTGATGAAGTAATGCGCTATCATCTGAAAATGTCCGCTCTTATCAAAGGTAACGTAGCTAACAGATTCATACTATCGAAATGTTCACTTTACGCATATAAGAACAAGTAAAACGTATTATTACACAAAATTCTTTTAACAAAGTGAGCCAATCTGTAATCAAAGATCTAGATCTTGCACTAATGAATGACACTATCTCAGATCAAAAGGTCACGTGAGTATAACTCATTTTGACTATCAATAAACATAGAGCAATTGCGAAAAATTCTCGGCGCAAAACTAACATTACTCAACAAAAAAACTTAACCTAGGGGCTCACGTTTCTAAACATCATCGTCAGTTAACACATGTAGTATCTTAAAGAACTCATCATTCTCTAACAAATCAGGTGTTAAGTTTCACACGTAGTCATATGTAATATTTAACATACGTACTAACTTACGAATAAACAGTTTTTCATTAACCAAGAGTAATTAAAGCACCACATCCTCCCGAGAGAAAACCAAGGGATGATCCGTTGAAAAGGTGTGGATCACTAAGATGGGGGAATTCCAGCCGAAGGGTGAAAGAGCTGTTTTGGGGCCTGCCGTAAAGAGCTGAGTGCGGTTACCAGGTGCCTCCTCGGAGGGGTAATTGCCCGATACTACACTGCATTTGGTCGAGAAATTTGATTGAGTTTTGTAAGAATATTATATGTTAACTGACGATGATGTGGTAGAAACGTGAGCTAGGTTAAGTTTTTTGTTTGAGTCTGCTAGGTTTGCCCGAGCTATTTGCTAATGTTGATGTTTTATGTCAATAGTTCAAATGGAGTGTTATTCTCGAAGACAAGTGCAACTTTGATGACAGATAGTGTCAATTCATAGTTCAAGAATGCTGGTATCTTTGATAGAAAACGGTGGGTTTGTTAAAGGATTTGTTGATCATAGGGATCTTACTTGTTGATCGATAGTGCCTGAAAGGTGGGGAACATATGATTATTGTATATCGTTAGCTACTGTACATTTGATAATGTAGGGCATGATTCAGCGAATGATAGCGGATTTTCAAATCGCGAGGTATGTTTAGGTTCGCATTTGTACATCTATATTCATTCAGGTTATGAATTATTGTAGTTTATTGATGCTAAAAACTTTTTTTGTGCGTAAGCAATATATTCTTCGTCCGTATAGTAAAAGAACTTATTTTGTATGTTATATTTTTATCCAGAATGATACTCCTACGACATATGAACTTGATCAATAGTTTAGTAGATCAAGCTGAGGGAGTCGGAAGGCAATGAGCGATCCTTCGTCCCTTTCTCTACTTTGCATCGGAATGTCTATAAATTATGAAACTTTTGTTTAAAAAATATTTGTTTATTCAGAAACATATTCATTGAAAGAATTAAAGATAAAAACTTTTGTTATTTTTTGTTAAGTTTGGTTTAGATAAAACTTTGTTCTGTTTGCAATTATTATGTTGGGGATTTGATATTTGATCCGAGTATTGGAAATGAATTTTGTTAAATATTCACAATTGATGAAAAACTTTGGTACTGTTAGCTTAATTCGATTGTCATATGGACTGATTAGTACAGGGATAATGCTGTAAATTTGCAAGTGTGTCTACAGTTTATTTTCATAGGTAAGAAATGAATGTTACTAATCAAAATAGTGTGTGACAGCTTTTGATGATTGAGTGCAGTTCAACAGTTATGATGCGCTGGTAATCTGGTTTTGGTAGATTGAATACTTGTTAGTGCTGGTTATAATACAGCACTCTAGCTGTTGAGATGATGGTTGGCAAGTGGGGATGCATATTGAGTCTTTTGGTAATTTCCTGACGGTAGACATAATTTTACACGTTTGATGAGTTGAGAATTTTGGTTAGAGACATGTTAGCTGAGATTTTGCGATATGACTGCGGTATGTTAGCTTTGTTGTCGTGGAACATTATATTGTTAGTTTCAGGTTATATGTTATTGGTTGCTTTTATTGATGTGAAAACATTGTTTCCATGAGCTTAACATATATTTCTGGTCGTGATTGATACAGTTTGATTAAGTGTTGTAATATTAAATAATGTTTATGCCCCCGTCAATATACTCGCGATGTGTAATGTAAGAGAATTGATATACAGTGAACTGATTCCTTTACAGATACGCTTCGAAAAATGTGAACAGGTACATTCTGTATGCATTTATGTTGTGTATGTTACAGGACTGTTAAAGTAGGAATTTTATGTATGAAATGGTTGGACTGTTTATTCGAGACTTGGGGAATGTTGAGGTTATTGGTCCGTTGTACGCGCTATATTTAGTTTCAGCTTTCGATGATGGTTAGCTTACTTAAGTGTTAAGCTTTGTTTCTATTAAGCGTTATACTTGGTCTGTTATAAAGAACATTATTTTCTTTTTATATGTTTCTCCAAAATGATACTCGATATTATGACTTGAATCGAATAGAATAATAGATCATGGTAGGGTGGGTGGAGAGGGATGTAAAGGGTCGGATGGTTTGATTTTACTGATTTATTGATTTACAGCTTTAAAAATCATGACTATAATCCATTTCTATGATATTTTATGTCCAAGAACCGGTGTTTTTTGAATGTGTATGTTGGCTAAACTGTTGTGTTTTTTATAATTGTTCTACTGGTTAATTGGGTCAAACTGTGTGTGTGTTTGGCAATATATTCGTTGGGGAGTAGATGATTTTTAGGTTGGTTATGGATGAGAAATTTGTTAAAATTTTACTATGCTTGAATGGGTAAAAAACTGTTCGTTTAGCCTTTAATATTCGCTGTCAGTACTGATAATTTGACAGGTTATTACGCTGAAATTTCTTGTTAAATATTAACAAGTTATGGTAGAATTAAAATATTGATATGCTTAATGAGATACTGCTGTGAAAACAAAGTGTGAATAGGCTGCTGGTTTTAGCGCTGTGCTGAGGTCTTTACTTTGAACAGTATGAACCTTGTTAATGTTAGTAGTTTTAATCGCCGGGAAGGTGTGCATAAGGTTTGCTCATTGTTAGTAGGCAATTATAATTCTTAGTTCTGTGAATGCTATGCCTAGCTTTATCTATGGGGGCAAACATATCCACGTAGTTAGCATATATTCCGTTGGTCAAGTATATCAACGGGAATTAGTTGATTAAGGTGTTATGGTTTATCCGAAATGGATAGCTTCGAATGTGGACTCTGGCTGAGTCAACAATCACCAGCACAAGATCATGAAGGCTGAATGGACCGGTGGCGGGGATCAGGCACGGTTGGGTCTGATTTACTGGATATTATGTGCTTTAGGTATCGGCGTAAAACTAATTCACACTCTTTAATGACGAGTATTTTTGTTCAAGAACTTAATTTCAGTGATATAAATATACAAACTTTGTTATGGTTTGCAATTATTTTGTTGGGTTTACTGATAGTAGGTAAGTTCAGTGCGATAACTTTGTGTGGTCTAATATAATTACGATGTGTAGTTTGAATAATAACGGGGTTTGTTACTGGTTAGCATAGTTTTCGCGTTGGTCGTATGAATAATGAGACGAAGAGTGCATAAATTATTTGTTATATATACTGCTTGCGGTGTCAATGGGGTAAAATTAACGCAGTTAGGATATGATTGGAGTGAAATGTTTTGAAAAAAGTGATGACAGCTCTATTACGTTTTGCGGATCAATGTCGCTATTATATTTACCTGGATGTTAGGGTGCGGGAACTGTTGTTAATGTGAAAAGTTTGATTCAATAGTGCTAAGTTGTGTTAGTGGTTTATGTTGTACATTATTTTACTTAGTCGGGTTATTGACTATGTTAAGCTTTATTGGAAATGTGGAAAAGCGTTTATTACGTTTGCGCTAATATTCACGTGTGATTCAGTAAAGATAATTAGCCAATGTTATGGAAGCATAGGGTTTGCTGTGAACTTGGTTAATGTAAAATTTAAACAGTTGTTAGTGTTAGAGATATGGCTTGAGGAAAGAGGAATGTAGCTGGATTTGTATGTTATGGTTGAAGTTTACTACAAACTGGTGAAGTGTAGAAAACGTTGGTTAACAGAAACATAGAATCAAAGGTAATGCGCATTAATGCTTTCGTAAGAACGAACTCCAGACACGTAATGATCATAGGGTAATTGGGCGTAAGTTTTGAGAAGCGGGAGAGTTTGAACAAATTTCTCGACGAATTGTATCTGATAATTTAGTGAAACAGCGATTTGGAAACTTTGTTAATCGGTTACAGTTTATTCCGTACATCAAGGTGTGTTTATGGTTTGCGCGTTTGGTATCATCATATCTAGTTCAGGGTGATGCTATGTATAGCTTATTAGTGTGGAAATAAGTAAAAGAATTATCTATTGCCATTGCTGTTGGAGATATTGTGTGATTAAATGAGTGAATCGTTACGTTTTGTATTTTATAGTTTACTGTTTGTGGTAAGTGGGAATTTTTATGGTTGAAGTTTAGTTCGTGCATAAGAGTATGTTAGGTTATGGTGTTGCGACATTAATATTTCTTATCGATAGTTGATGCTAGGTATGCTTCTTGTTTTAATGTCGAAAATTTATGGTTAGTAGGTATATAGCTGTGAATAGCAGGTGTATAAAGAACTATGTTTTATGTTGTTGCTGGTATTCAAAATGGATACTCGATGTGTGGACTTGAATTCAATAGGATCAATAGATCATGTGGTGAGGTGGGGTTGAGTGGGAGTGGGGGTTGATTTACTTGATTTTGAATGGTTTTATTAGCTTGTGAATGTAAAATGTACTTTTTTTACGTTATAAAACGAAGAGAAGAATAGAAATTTTTTTAGTAAAAACAAAAAGTTTTAAAGAAAATAAATTAAAATAATATATGTTTAAAAAACAAAAACAAATGTATGAAGAATGAAATATAAAATTAAATAATTTTTGTTTAAACAATTTTATTTTTATAAATAAAATTTAACAAATTAAATAAAAGATTTTTTAAAAACAAAAGTCTTAAAGAAATGAAATTAAAAATAAACAAAACAAAACGCGAGCTCACAGAGAAAAAAAAAATGAATATTACTTTCATACACTTCGATACTGTGTTCATTCTGCATGGCATTGTTAGATTCTTTATCTGGCTAGTAAGCAGGAAGTGTGTTATTGTTACTAGTCTATTTTATCGAGCGGGAGGTATCGTTAGCGTTTTGTCATTCTGCCGTTATAAATCTTAGTTCAGGCTAGATGAGTGTTAGCTTTATTGATTGAAAACTTTGGTTACGTCCAAAGGCGAAACTTTCTCTTTAGGAATAATTAAGTTTAGGTGTGGTAAATTTTGTTAAATGTTATAAGCTGAGGCATGTTTATTGTAAAATGACAGGGATATGGTCGCAGATATGTTCTGAAAAAAATATGAAAAGGGTCAAGATAGAGCATTAAGGTATAGGCCTCTATCAGATAGTGTTACACTCCTAAGAGTTCGTAACTGTGTTTAAGCATGTGTTTTGTTAAGTTGATTTTATAATTACATTCATAATTACACTCTGTACACTTAAATAACTTTGTGTCTCGATGCTTAAGCATGTGCGTTTTCAAGTTCGCTTTATGATTACATTCATAGTTACACTCAGAACATTTAAATAATTTAATATTTTTGTGGCCAAGCATGTGTATCTTTAATCCCGATTTATAATTACATTCATAGTTGCACTCTGAACATGTAAATAACTTTGTATCTCGATGCTTAAGCATGTGCTTTTTTAAACTACTTTTTTCATTACATTCATAGCTACACTCAGAACATTTAAATAATTTTATATTTTCGTGCTTCAACATGTGTATTATTAAGTGCTTTTTGTTATTACACTCATAGCTGCACTCAGAACATTTAAATAATTTTAAATTTCCATGTATTAACATGTGGGATTTTAAGTGTTCTTTACGGTTACATTCATAGCTACACTCAGAACATTTAAATAACTTTAAATTGCTGTGAATTAGTAAATGTCTTTCTAAGTTTGCCTTTCGATTACTTTCAAAACTACAATGGTCACATTTAAACTTTCTATTATGTATTTTTAAATGGATATTTAACTGATCTTTGTTTTTAAAACTTAAAGTACAAAACGAGTATGTGCAACTGAGATTTTCCCGCAAATTCTTTTTCATGTTTTGATCTTGCGTTGATGACCTTTGAGTTCTTCTTCTTAAACAACTTTTCACCTTCGAATCCTTTTTCCCTTGGCCAGAGTTGCTAATGAGGGTCTGTACAAAATAAAATAAAATAAATAAATGAATAAATAAATAATAATAATATTTTTTTTGAGTGGATGTACAGGGATCTCCACAGCACACAAGAATGCGGCTATACCGTGTTTAGGAAACTAACGACGAAGAAGCGCCCGGAACGAAAATTAAGGCTGAGATGGTTGGATCTTTACAAGATGTTCAGTTCCAAAAGGAAGGCAAAAATGCGATCACTACGAAAATGAGATGATTCGGATAAGATGAGTTGAAGGCGCGATGCTGAAGAGGTATATTTATCACGTCAGGAAAGAACTTGCTTCTAAGGGTCTAGATGACACCGCAATCCACAAAGAGATGAACGACTGTGAGGACAATTGGAGGAGCAAGGCCTGGGTCAGGTTGACAATCCATGGGTGAGATTTGTGCGGCGTGATTCCCAGGCCTGAGGCGAGCCAGGACCACCTCCAAGAGGCGACTCCTCCTACTAGATGAAGACCACCCGGACAGGTTTGATGGTTGGCACACCATTCTCCGCTCTGGCTCCCAGTCTGAGGAAGCCGACATAAAGAGATGGAAGAAATCTGTAGCAGGGGGAGGAAATGGCCCAGCACAGCAGGATGAAGGTATTGGGCACACACCCCGTGTGCAGCCGCCTGTTTGGCTTCCCAATCGGCCCGTTCGTTACCAGGAACACCCACATGGGAGGGAACCCAAACAGAACTCAATGTTGTGGTTCTGCGCAGGTAACAAGCAGAGGGACTGTTGAATGGGCAGACAAAAGGATTACGGGTTGACCGGTCATGAAACGACTGGAGAGCGCTCCGAGAATCGGAAAAGATGGTATAATTACCCCCACGGGCGAAGGTACTGATCCTGTTCACCGCCATGGAAAAAAAAGAAACAGACAAATAGGGCGGAGGGATGTGGGATACAGTGATGTCCGGAAACACAGCTGAAAGTCCCACCCCATCCTCCGTCTTGGAACCATCGGTGTAAACCACTATGGGACTCAAACTGCCTCCCACAGGCCCCTCTCTATTCCCAGGTCGCTTCTTGGAAGCGATATGTTGACGATGTACTTGCGGTTGTACCTACGACTTTTCCGAAAGAACATTTTCTTTTACAAATAAATAACTTAACCCCTCACTATTGCCTTCACTTTTGAAAGTCAAGTTGATAATTGCATTTCTTTTTCAGATCTTTTAATAGTGCAAACAGATACTAGTTTGTCTGTTAGGATCTGTCTTTCATAAGCCAACACAGACAAACCAACTTTTACATTATTTTTCTTTCCACCCTCCCCATATCAAAAATAATATTATTTATATGTTTCTTAGATCGTTTCATTACTGGGACCCCTCCATTTCTTAAACAAGAAATCAATTTTGTGTTTCGAACTTTCGAAAAACTTGCATATCCCCATTTTCTAATTAAACGTAAATATAAACATGCTTACTCCAGTTTTTTGGGATTGAGGATGCGCACTCCTTTTAATATTGAAAATGTTAAAATTGTCCCTTTTTCACCACAGCTTCTTGACATTAAGTTTATGCTTGAACATTTATTTGATGTCAAGCTAATTTTTAGTTACCCTGAGACCCTCCTACGAGTTTTAGTTAAGAACAATACTACCAGATCGGAAGTCACAGGAGGTGTTTATGAGATTCCGTGTCTTATATGTGGAGAATCTTATTTTGGTGAAACTTTGAAGACTTTAAAAGTTAGATTAGATCAACATAGAGGAGAAGTCAGGAGGGGTAATACAAGCAATGCTATTTTTAGACATTTGTCTCAAAGTGATCATTTTGTTAACTGGGAGGGTGCTAAGTTTTTGTTTCTCTCTAAGAATAAATATTTGAATCAATTGATGGAATCTTTTTTTTATTTCTACGAAAGGTAATTTTAATTTGTCAGAAGGATTTTTTAATTTTGACCCTGTTGCAAAGAAGTTTATAAAGGAGAAATATAAATATTTAGCGTTCAAATAATAATGTGTAAGAAGAAGATGACGCCATTTTATTTTTTGCTTATGTATGTTTTCATTCATTTTGTCGCATTAAAAAGTCTTTATTTTTTAGTTCTGAAGAGGAGACTATGGTGTTAAGTATCGAAACGTAAACTCCCATTTTTTTTATAAAAAACTTTGCATTTCCTTATTGAATCTATCTTTAATAATGTGGTTTTTTAAATTACCTTGTTTTGTTATATATAGAGTTCCGTGAAAAAGGTTGTGTTTTTGAACTCTTTAAATATATATATATATATATATATATATATAATATAAATATCTATATATATATATAATTTTATATATATAGTTTTTTATATATTTTTATATATATTATATATATATATATATATATATATATATATATATATATATATATATATATATATATATATATATAATATATATATATATATTTAAAAGTATGTAAGAGCGCTCGCTAGTAAATCGGTTGAATGTGAACGAGTTGATACTGAACAAATCTGGGGGCAAATGAAGGAAGCAATTGTTAGTAGTGCAAGGAAGTGTGTGGATCTATTAGTAAGTAGGAAGTAAGAATGTTAACAGCGAATGGTGGAATGAAAGAGAGGTGATGAAAGCGGTTAAAAAGGTAAAAAAGCGTAGTTGTTAGATAATACAAAAGCAAATAGTGAAACAGGAGTTTCAAAGAAAAGATCTTGGGAGTGCTGAAATCTTTAAAGTGCTATGGGGAAGAAAACAAGAGGTAAATGAGGAGTAGTTTGGAAGGAGGATGAATGAGGGAATTACAAAGGGAATAGGAAGCTCTTCTGGAAGGAGAGAAAGCGCGAAAGGTTAAGAAATGAGAATAAGGGGAATCTGCTTAGGAGAATAATGAATAGGGATGGTGCATTTGTAACTGATGAAATGGATGTGAAGTGTGGAAAGAACACTTCGAAAATCTGCACAATAATAACAGTAATGTGATGAGTGTAGTGAATGTGTGTGTGGTTTGATGGTAAGAAGAATAGGTATTTTGGGGATGAGGTTATTAGTAAGGAGGAGTAATGGGTAGATTGAGAGAGAAAGTTGAAGAATAGTAAATCTGCAGGCATAGATGAAATTACTAATCTGATGATCAAGAGAAAGGGCGTTTTGGTGCGTGATTGGATTTGGAAGTTGTGTGGCAAGCGTTTATGGAGGTATAGTTCAGAGGGAATGGTAATGGTAATAGTAATAGTAATAGTAATAATTTACCCATATATAAGGGTAAAGGAGAAAAAGGGGAACTGTAGAAATTATAGGGAATAAGTTTATTAGTGTTGTAGGGAAGATATGCTGGTATTTTGGTCGAAAAGAGTGCGTCGAGGTGACACTGAAGGACTGATTGGTGAGAACAAGGTGCGTTTAGAATTGGTAGAGGATTTGTGGATCAAATCTTTACATTGAAACAAATGATTGAGAAATGATGATGGAAGCAGAGTGAACGATATCTATGTTCTTTGGTTTCACAGCACCGAGTGCATGGTACCAGATGTAAAAGAGCATACCCTGTGAGAAGAGACGTTCAACCTCAGACGTAATGCATTAGTAACTGGAATAAAGTATGTGTGACGATAGTGAAGCGTATGTAAAAATAGAAGATGTCAATAGTGAGTGGTTTAGGATTAATAGCAGGGGAGCCAGGGTTGTGTTATGTCTCCTTGGTTATTCAATTTGTATATGGATATGTTGAATAATTATGAAAGAATTCGAGGTGGGGATGGCAGAAATGGTGTTAGAATGATGGAGAATGGAATGAGTATGGAGGGTACTAACTATATCTATGTGGACAGGATGATTTGAAAGTTCTGTGTGAAAATCTGAAGAGGGTTTGAGGAAGGGGATTGGTAGAGAGAGATTTGGCAGGGGTATGTAAAGGAGGGGTTTTTGAAAGTAAAAAATAGATAAGAGTAAGGTTATGGTTGTGAGTGAGGACAGTCCTCAGTGTAGAGGTTATGTTAGATGGTGAGCAGCTGGAGCAGTGTCTGAGTTTAAATATTTAGGGTATGTGTTGGATGAGAAGGGAACGGATGATGCAGGGAGTGGGAAGTTGTGAATATTACAGAGGAAAGTGCATTTTTGGCTAAGGTGCAATTAAATCGTTGGTGGTCTTAAAGGGACTAAGTCTTGAGTGCATAGAGTCTTATGAGGGTATGTTATTTACCTGTGTTATTGTATGGTAGTGAGACTATGGTCTGGAATAAAGAGTATAGATCTAAGAAGTACAATGTGTTCCAGATGGACAATCTTAGTGGGGGCATGCTAGGTGTGAGAAAAAATTAATAAAATGAGGAATGAACGTGTGCAAGAAGAGAATGTGAATTGTGAAAAGAACTATATGTGAAGAGAATAAATGAAATTATGTTGAGATGGTTTGGTCATGTGGAAAGAAGGAAGGATGAATGGTGGTCGGTTGGTTAAGCATTGGATGTATAGTGGTGAGTGTGTGATAGGAACCGACCGGCTACAGGAGGACCGAAGAGAAAGTGGATTGAGCCGGTGAACGAATGTCTGAAGGAGAGAAATGTGAGTTTGGCAGAGGCGAGAATAAAGGTGCATGATAGGGAGAGAATGGCGGGGTTATGTGAGGGGGTATGGTTGTAGTGCCACCTGGAGCCAAGGATGAACCCTTACAGTGACGATTAGTGAAGGTCCGTCGCGGTCCACATGAAGCTCTAGGGTGGATTTTTTCTGACTGACGAGTTTTCACTAATTAATGATATAGAAGGGCGGTAAGGCTGGGCTTTCTTTTCGACATTTGTCGTCACACTCTCCTACTGCTTTTCTTTTCGATGCTTGTAGCGCCCTTACACCCAATCTTGGGAAAAAAAAAAGGGGAATAAGAAAGAAAAAAGAAAAATATATACTAACATAATTAAATGTCCATCTGTAGAATACCACCTCTAACCCTAACCCTAACCTTTTGCTCCTGTCTCTGAGACCCAGAAGGCTAGGAATTCATCCTCTAACTCGTTTAATATGTCCAATTATAACTTATTCTTAGGCAATTTCAATCTGAAGGGTGGAGTATGTGCTATGTAAACATTAATACTCCTACTCCTTAACACGTCTCGAGAATCTTCAATCTCCTAACTTCGATGTTTCTGTGGCTTAAATCTTTCACTTCCTTCTATTTTGCAATAATCTTGTGCTTCTCTACTGTTCTCCTAACAGAACAGATTTTCACATCTTTTTTGAGAATATCTTTTTACTTCTCACGAGACTGTTATATCTTCGCATCCAAATACTGCTGAGGTCCTCTATTTGGAGGATTTCAATACACAACACTCAATGGTTGGGGTCCTCTCATGCCGATTTTTGGGTGGGGAGGAGGCCGAATCATTCAGCATTCTCCACGATCTGAGCAACTAATTAAAGAACACACATTCCGGATCGTCCCAAAAATAGTCTTAGACATTACTTGACCTATGTTTTTTACCATAGTCCTTCTCTATCGATACACCACCTTCGCTCTTGTGTAGAAATCCTGACCACAACCTTATATCTCTTAATTTTTAACCTTTTTCTCAACAGCTCCATCACCCTTCGCTTTTAGTACTTCTGTCAGGCCCGATTAGAGTGCGTCGCTTCACGCTGCTATAATTGGAATGACTGCTTTGACTCTGAGGATTCGGTTTCTGCCGATAAGGTGGGAGCTGTAATCGTTGATGGGATGAGCACAGGTTCATTCTTCGACTAAATCTTTCTCTCTACATAATCCATGGTTCGATCGTGTGCTTGTTCTCTGGCCATTCAGGCTAGAGACAGCGCATATCGGGGGTGGAAAAATTCTCGTTCTCCTATCATTCTTGCTAATTTTCATTCAGCTAGAAATGTTGCAGCAAGAATACTCTTCGACGAGCAAAAGCAGAGGAGAAGCTTTCCATCAAACAGGTGCACTTCACTCCTGGGGATTTCTCCCACACAGAAAAATCTTTCAACTCTTGCCAAAACATCACTAACAACTTCTGTAAATTGCCTTTTCACCTCTTATTCGATCTGATGGTTCTGGTGCTAACAATTCTCCAATTGAAAAGGCCAATTTCTTTGGTCTCCTATTTTTCCTCTATTTCAACCCTGGACGATTCTGGCATTCTCTCCTCCTCCTTCTCCTCTTAGGTGTCCTATACCTTTGTCTGTGATTACATTTGATCGGGTGCATGGACTCTAATCTATGAACGTTGGGAGGCGGTGTGGGACGTCCTCCACGAATTTTGAGAAATGTGGCTTCCGTCTGACCCGCCTCGTTCAACTATTCTCTGTATCTCAAAGCTACTCTATTGGAAGCACGCACACGTCAACCGATTCCAAAAGGAAGCCGTTCTGAATCGCTTCTTTATCGCCTATAGCTCTCACTTGTATTCTATCTTTAAGATCTTTAAACCCTTCCAAGAACTCTCTCATTTCTTAGATCTACCTGTCTCATTCATTTCTTTCAGATCACCAGTATGGCTTTCAGCTCAGTTCACCTAGCGTCTTCACCTATCCTACTGATTTATACTTTCCCGCCCTTAGGAACCACAGGGTGAGACTTACAGTGAAGGTAGGTCTTGATATATCAAAGCATTTGACCGGAGTATGGCACATATCACTCCTCTCCTTTGGGTTTCCTCCTTCTCTTTGCTTACTAATGTCTAGTTTTCTCCTCAAATCGTTTAATATCGGCTGTTGTTGACTGGGCGACTTCTTCCTTCTTTTTCTGTCAATAGCCCAATTGTTCCCTCAGGGTTCTGTCTTATCTCCCACTTTATTCTTGCTTTCATTAATGGTCTTCTCACCTGCATCTAACTATCACTCGTATGCTGATGACTCGGCCCTTCATTCTTCAACTCATTTCAATTCTACTCCCTCTTTTACTTCTAAATTGCCTCTCGTCTTAATCTTATTCAGCGCTGATCTTAGTAGAGTTTCCGGGTGGGTCGTCTCAACCTTGTGAAATTTAATTCTTTACAAACTCAACTTCTACAAATCTCCCTCTCAAAACTTTGCTAACTTTCCGATCTCTTTCGACGGTTCTCTCGTCTCTGCTGTTGACAATATAAACATTAACATAAACCATAAATCTCTTGGAAACTTCTCATCACAACGGTTGCTAGGGCGGCCTCAAAAGAAACTGGGAGTTCTGTTTTTAGGAAGGCCCACCCATGAGAACTTTTTATAACCTGGGTTACTCAGCTATGGAGCTTCATCCATAGCCTTATTGTAGTACTACTCTCATATCTGGGGGGGGGGCTCTGGTCTCACCCCGGCACTGGACAGGGTCAGTCATAAAGTTTGCCATAAACTGTTAAATGCTTTCCATTTTTTCTTGACCCTCCTATCTTTTTACTGGCTGAATCATTTGGTGCTTTATGCTTTATCTCTTTTCTGTAGGTACACCGCAGCGGCAGGTGCTCAGGGAACTTGTCACTAACGTACCACCACCCCATGCCCTCGGAGACACTAGAAAAAGTGCTGTGTCTGCCTTGAGTTTTTGTGTGGATATTGGTAACTCCAGGCTAGTTCGCTGCGGGTGCCATCTTTCCTGCCACCTCTGTTCTGTGGAATTCTCTTCCATCTTCTGTGTTTCCTCCTGAATTTAATCTCCCTCACTTCAAAGCCTGCGTCTGTGCTCATCTGCGTAATTTCGTTTAGTTGTTGATTTCTGAGACGTGGAACACCCCCTCCTTGAATAGGACTCTGCCCGTGAGTGGTAGTGACAACTGTAAATATATATATATATATATATATATATATATATATATATATATATATATATATATATATATATATATATATATATATATATATATATATGTATATATATATATATATATATCCTACAGAGGATGGGTTTGATTCTTATTATTATTATTGGTGTTATGCTCTTAGTATAGAACTTAGAGCAAGCCATAGTGATAAGAACCAATAGGTATGGGGACTTGATGCATCCCTCCGGCCCCCCCAGCACTAGTATTATTTGTGTCCACATATGTAATCTTCAATCTTCATCCTTCCCCTCATTTTAGCACGTAATTTTTTGTCTTTCAATCCACTTCCTCTACCACAATTTGAGAGGGCACCTGGCGTCATCTGTGCTGAAGGGGTGTGAGCCGCATCA
>JABUQX010050981.1:0-5000 GCA_015478945.1 Trachelipus rathkii
CCCATTAGGGGGGTCCCGACTGAAAAATAGAGCACAGACGTGCAAAAAACGAGGTCGTAAGGAGGAATGAAGAAGGATGAATGATGAATAAAGAAGGAAAGAATGGAGAAGGAGTTTGACTCAGAGGAGTAGGAGTTGACAGCTGCACGGTGCTCGGCTCGGTGGAGCGGTGGCGAGCTATTAAATATTTTGTGTAATGATATAATATTGGTGTCTTTATATATGCTTATTGAACTGTAGAGGATTTCGAAATAATGGTTTCAGAACCATCAGAAAAATAAATAAATAAATAAAATAAATACAATAAATAAATAAATAATTTACACTTTTTATGTTTACAACTTACAAATTTTACGTTTTTTTACATACCCTACGAAGTCATGTAAATCCCTAAATCAAACCACTATCCAACCTCCCTCCTGACAATGCTGTGATCTATTGATCTATTGATTAAGGTCAGATTTTTACTTAAAATTTTAACGTTTTACATACCCTAAAGCAGTAAATAACTAAATCAAACCACTATCCACCCTCCCTCCTGACCATCTGTGATCTATTGATCTATATTGATCAAGTAATTTTTTACTAAAATTGTAATACGTTTTACATACCCTAAAGCAGTAAAGTCACTAAATCAAACCACTTATCACCTCCTCCTGAACCATCTGTGATCTATTTGATTATTGATAAGGTCAAAATCTTTTTACTAAAATGTAACGTTTATCATACCCTAAATCTAAATCAGTAACATCAAACCACCATCTAGCCAGCATCCGGCCACCTCTGGCCATTCCTTGATCTATTGATCTACTTGATCTATTGATTCAAGTCACATTTCGAGTATCATTTGGATAAACATACATAAAAATAAGTTCTTTACACAAAGATCAATCAATATATGTTGACGTAACAAAGTTTTCACATAAATAAAGCTACCTTAGTATCATCTGAACTATGAATATAGCCACAATGACAAACTTAGCACATCTTAAACAGGAATTAAACTGTTAACGTTAACAAAGTTTTCACACTTAACAACAGTAAGTAACTCAATAGCAATACAAAGCGTAACCTACTACACTTTTCTAAACATATCGCTGTTATTTTTTACATAAGACTGTATATTTAACAAAAAATTTACCATAACCGTGCGTAATATCATACAGACCAATGAGTATACTCCTAACGAACAAAGTTTTCACATTAATAAAGCTAACATAGCATCAACTGAACTAAGGAAATAATGTACAACAACAAACCTAAAAAAACCCCCACAAATCCCCTTAAAAAAGCCCCCAAGGGAATAAGCCAGTCACATTAACAAAGTACCGCACTTAACACCAGTAAAAGTAACATTGCATGCAATACGTAACCTATTCTTACTTTGTCAAGCATATCTCTAACATAACGATCGTTAATTTACACTAACATGGTATATTTAACTAAAATTTATCACATACATTGGTTAATTATCATACAGAGCAGGGAAAGTATGCTAACCGTAACAAAGTTTCCACATCAATAAAGCTAACAATATCGTTACATGAACTAAAGAAAATAAATGTCAAAGACAAACCTAATCACACCTTAAACACGAATAACTGTTAACATTAACAAAAGTTCAAACTTATCAACAGTAAAAGTAACTAACATGTATGCCAAAACGTTAACCTAATCTTACTTTTTTCAAGCATAACTCTAACATATTAACGTTAATCTTACACTAACACAGTAACATTTAACTAAAATTTCTCAACATTTGTTAATTATACTGATCAACGAATATACTCTAACATAATAAAGTTTCCACATCAATAAAACTAACATAGCGTAACATGAACTAAGAAAATAATGCAAAAAGACAAACCTAAACACAACTTACCACAAATAAAACGGTTAACATTAACAAAGTTCCACACTTAACACCAGTAAAGCAACTAACATGGTATGCAAAGCGTAACCTAATCTTACTTTTTCAAGCATATCTCTAACATATTAACGTTAATCTTACACTGACAAGTGTAAGCGGGCTTTACCCCTCCGAAGGAGGGGTAAGGCCTCAGCCCTTCGGGCTGAGGCCCAAAGCCCGCTTACACCCCTTCGGGTGATCCCCTCGCAGTATTCACACCCTTTCAAGGGCGCACCCCCTGGGTTTTTCTCTCGGAAGTTAATGTGTTGCTTTACGATTACATCTTGGTTATGAATAACTGTTTAGTTCGTAAGTTAAGTACGTTATGTTAAATATTACTATGACAATGTGGAAATAACACTGATTTGTTAGAGAAATGATGAGTTTTTGTAAGATATTACTGTGTTAACTGACGATGATGTGTTAGAAACGTTAGCCTAGGTTAAGTTTTTGTTGAATAATGTTAGGTTTGCCTAGACTTTTGCTAATGTCTACGTTTATTCATAGGTCAAATGATGTTATACTCGAACGGGTGACACCTTGATGAAGATAGTGTCAATTCATAGTTCAAGAAGGTGGCATCTTTGATAGATTTAGTCACTTTGTTAGGGATTTTGTAGATAATACGGCTTTACCTGTTGCTAATATCTCGAAAAGTGGGAACATATGAGTATTGTATGACCTGTATAGCTACTTTACCTTGATCAGTAGGGAATTTTTTTCAGGATGTTAGCTGATTATTCATACGCGGGGTATGTGTTAGGTTTGCATTTATACATTATATTCCTAGTCGCGGTTATGAATGAGAACCATGCTTTATTGATGCTAAAACTTTGTTGGTTAAGCATATATTCATAGGTTAGTATATAAAGAACTTATTTTTATGTTATGTTTGTCCGAAATGATACTTGAAATATGACTTGAATCAATAGTTCAATAGATCACAGGCGGGGGGGACGGGTAGGGGACTGCAGGGATGGGTGGGTCTTGATTTACTGATTTACCTGATTTACTGCTTTAAAATCAATTAAATTATTACGCTTTACTGTGATATTTTTACTAAAGAACTTATTTTTATGTATGTTTAGGATAAAATTTTGTTATTTTTTGTTATGTTTGGTAAAACTTTGTATGTTTGCGATTCATTTCGCTGGGTAATGATATTTAGACGATGTTATGATTGAATTTTTTGTTAAATGTCGAAGATTGATGTAAAACATTTGTACGTCAGCAATTAATATTCTTTGTCAGTATGATAATTAGACAGGTTTAGCTAAACTTTTGTTAAATATTACGATGCTAATGTAAAATTAACATGATATGTTAGAGACATGCATGAAAAGTGTGAATAGGTTAACGTTTTTGGACGAGTGTTTATGTACTTTACTGTTGTAAGGGGGAAGTTTGTTAATGTTAGTGGTTTATTAGTACGTATGGTGTGTTGGGTTTGTCGTTGTACATTATATTCTTAGTTCAGGTTATGTTATGTTTGGTTTATTAATGTAAAAACGTTGTTACGTTAGCTTATACTCGATGGTTAGTATATAAAGAACTTATTTTTGTGTTATGTTTGAATAAAACTTTGGCATATGTTTACAGTTTTCGTTGGTCTGTATATAATTAAAAAGGTTAGATAAATTCTGTTAAATATTACTGTGTCCAATGTAAAATTAACGTTATATTGCTAGAGATATGTTTGGAAAAAGTAACGAATAGGTTACGTTTTGTATGCAGTGTTAGTTACTGTACAGGTGTTAAGTGTGACCTTTGTTAATGCTAAGCAGTTTAATTCATGCTTAGTTGTGATAGATTCGTCGTTGTACATTATTTTCTTTGTCCCTATATGCTATGTTAGCTTTATTAATGTGAAAAACCTTGTTTATGTTAGCATATATTCGTTGGTTAGTTTATATAAAAACTCATTTTTGTGCTATGTATTTTTTGTTGTTTTGTTGTTGTTGTTGTTGTTGTTGTTGTTGTCTAACGAGAAATATATAGCCCTTTTGACACTGATATGGCCGTTCGTAGTCGTATTCTGTTTACCTTTCTTTATGATGGGTTTAAAGAAGAATACTCATTACATTTAAAGGTTGTTTATACACTATTTTCTTCAAGTAGGATAGTTTTCGCAATGGTGATACGATGACATCTCCCTCCATCTCTACACGCTTGTTGTTGATATCTTCACGAGGGGTTTCGTTATTCCCAACGATGTGTCATTTATATTTAATTGTAAACCGAATGGCGACTGCTACATTGCACCTACCAGTTTGTTTAATAAATATAATAAGTTTTACATCAGTTTATGCAAGTGGGTATAGCATAAAATCATTTTCATGTTTCGTGTTGATATTTTCTGAAAGGGAGAAGGAGTCTAAAAAAAGAGATAATGTTATTTGGGATAAAGTTATGATAAATTTTTGTTAAATATTACTATGATAATGTAAAAAACTTTGTTTCGCGTTTTCATATATTCGTTGGTCTGTATGATTATTAGACAAGGTTATGATACCTTTTTTGATAAATGTTACTGCTGTCAATGTAAGATTAACGTTAATATTGTTAGAGATATGCTTGAAAAAGTATGAACAGGTTACGTTTTGTATGTAAGGTTAGTTAACTTTACTGGTGTTTAAGTGTGGAACTTTGTTTAATGTTAACAGTTTATCGTGCTTAAAATGTGTTAGGTTTGTCGTTGTACTTTTTTCTAGTTCATATGATGCTATGTTAGCTTTATTAATATGAAAACAGTGTTACGTTAGCATATATTCACTGATTAGTATTAAGAACTCAGTGAACTTTGTGTAATGTTAACGTTAATTTCGTATGTAAGTGTGATAGGTTTGTCTTTGTACATTATTTTCTTAGTTCACGTTACGCTATGTTAGTTTTATTGATGTGGAAATTTTATTACGCTAGAGTATATTCGTTGATCAGTATAATTAACCAATGTTGTGATAAATTTTAGTTAAATATGTTACTGTGTTAGTGTAAGATTAACGTTAATATGTTAGAGATATGCTTGAAAAAAAGTAAGATTAGGTTACGCTTTGCATACCATGTTAGTTGCTTTACAGGTGTTAGTGTGGAA
>JABUQX010050981.1:15000-17500 GCA_015478945.1 Trachelipus rathkii
ATTGAGAAGATATAGCTATGCACATATACTCCAAATCTATTAATATTGTCTTCAGTCTATGGCATAGCCTATCAAATCAGCTATTATTCGGGTTATTTTGCTGCAAAAACGTTTCATCCCGATGTTAGCCCCACTAACTTCTATGAGCATACAGCACTTTATTAAAAAACTTAAAATATTAAATTTGGAAGACCTATTGAAGCTATCTCTATTAAAGGAACAGCACAAGATACTACAAAAAAAGGCATGTTAACTTCCGAATATCTAAACTTTCATATAACAAATTCAAAAGAGATATAATCTAGAAATAGTGCTCCAACAAAAAACTCCTTTCCTAATAGGTTAGAAAAAGCTATGACAAGGCAGTAGTTTATAAATGTGCTAAAGTCTATAACGATTTAACCTAGAATTAAAAAATGAAATTCTCTTATACATTTACAGTAAACTAAAAACAACGCTATATAAATAAGTAACTAATACTAATTACTATATTGGGCATTATACAAGTACACTCAAAAAAGCTATAATAAATAAGTCTAATACTATTATTATTATTATTGCTATTATATTATTATATTATTATTATTATTATTATTATATTATTATTATTATTATTATTATTATTAATTTTATTATTATTATTTATTAATTATTATTTATTATTGACGTATTTAGTATTTGTGAAAGTATTTTTAGGATTGATTACTGTATGGATACTAATTACAGTAATATATACTGATTTATTATTACTATTTGTATCTGTTTTATTAAATAATCTATACTGTTATTAATTATTGCTATTATTTTAATATGTATTATTATTATTATCTATTATATATTATTATTATACTATTATTATTATATTATAATTATTATTATTATTATTATTATTATTATTATTATTATTATTATTATTATTATTATTATTATTATTATTATTATTATTATTATTATTGTTATTGTTTATTATTATCATTTTTATACTTATTGTTATTAATTATATTTCGGGCCTCAAAGGACACGACACTGTGTTGCAATTAGTAGACCCATTTCAGATACTAGGGAAATTATTTTATGTTATTATAATTAATTGCTATAATGAAGTTGTAAAATATTGGGCTATGTAAATAATGTAATTTTTCTACTCTGAATAAAGTTTTGAAATTGAAATTATTATTATTATTATTATTATTATTATTATTATTATTATTATTATTATTATTATTATTATTATTATTATTATTATATTATCTTTTTTTTCTTATTAATTATTATTATTTTATTATTATTATATTATATTATATTATTATTATTATTATTATTATTATTATATTCCTTGGTTTTCCCCCTAAAAGTCCTACATTCCACATTTTCAAGAAGAGCTGTGTGAGTGAAACCACCCCATATGTGTGAAGCATTTTCCATAAAGGAAGACGACAAGAGCAAGTAGCTTGAATGGTGTGAAGAAATTTTGAAGGCGTTTCAGACCACTCCCCCTTTTAGATAATCGTTGAATAAGGGAAATGTGATAATTCAAAGAAAGATCACTAGAGAAAGAAACATTAAGGAATGAGTTGTGTGTATTCAAAGAAGATGTTATGGTTGTGCGCAAGATTACGTCGAGTAGAAAAATGTAAGAATTGAGTTTTTGAGTAATTATTTTTGTTTTCTTTGCTCAAATTAGAGATTCGAGAAAGATCATATTAGGTTGGTCGCTCCAACGCCACCATAATAGTAGGAGTTGATTCCTGCTGTGTGAGACGAGACGTCTTTCGAATTGAAAGGAGGAATGAACGGTGGAGTCGTCGGTATAGAAGTGGATACATGATGAAACAGAAGAGAGAAAGTCATTAATGAAAAATAGATAAACAGTTAGGGGTAGACCGCAACCTTGAGGAAAACCACTATTAATAGTTTTAATGGATGAACAGTGGCCGTGTCTGTTTACCATATCTGTTAAAGAACGACTGGAAAGGAAACCAGAGAAGGCCACTGAGAGGATGATAAATACCGTTAGAGAGAATTTTAAAAATCAAACGTTTTTATCAGATTCTATTTAAGGCATTTGATACGTCCAGCGCTTCAGCAAAGGATTCACCAAAATGTCAAATAATAAAAGAAAAAGAACGTGAGAGAGAAAAGAAAAGCTCATATTAAAGAAGTCATAATGGCGATCGCAGATAAGATTGAAAGTTATAAGATGTTTCCAAATCTAATTGTTAATTAAAAGTAGACGCGAAAACTTTTGAGAGTACTGGTAGAGTTAAAGCAATAGGACGATAGTAAGAGGGTGGAGATGGTCCAACTTTTCATTGTTGGAAGAGGTGAATGAGCGAATGCTTCCAGCAAGGAGGAAAGGTTGAAGTTGATAGGAATAGACGAAATAGCTTTTTAAGGCAGAGTGGAAGCTCAAATGCATAAGTTTTAAAAACTACAGAGAGAGAGAGAGAGAGAGAGAGAGAGAGAAGAGAGAGAGAGAGAGAGATGAGAGAGAGAGAGA
>JABUQX010050981.1:20000-21238 GCA_015478945.1 Trachelipus rathkii
TATCTTCGTCCCATGTAAAGAGTATCTTGAGTGTGAAAGGAGGAGTTCGCGGTTTTGACACGCAAAAGCTCGGTTCTCGTCGTATATATTTGATACTGTGCGCAAGATCGCTATGTCTCCTTTGGGTATATTTTTGTTTTGGTGAGTTGTTCTCTTTAAATTGTGTGTGGTTCTTAAGGCGATAGCCGGCTGGTTTGGACGGTTCTGGAGTATCACCGGTGCGGACGTGGAGTGGCGGTCGTTTTTGTGGGTCGTTTTGTTGGTCGCGAATGTTTGTTTCTGGTGGGTTCTTGGTGGTGTTTGGGTTATGTAGCGTCGGTTAGTTGCTGGGCTTGCTGGTCAGGGCGGGGTTAAGCCTTTGGTCCATGATAGGTTTTGTTAAGTATACCACAGCTAAATCTGTGTGTACTGTAATAAAACTTATATTCAACCTTACTAATTTTCAAACGTAAAAAGAAATAATGGCTTAATATGAATCTTTCCGTCTGAGCGCAAATTTTTAGAGTCCAAAAGCGATATATCGATAAACTATATACTTTGGTATCCGCGCAAGCAGAAGAGACCTATTCCATTGGTCCCATTGTTTCTATAAAAAAAGAAGTAGACATTTTGACTTCTGATATCAATGAACCAACGTTCACCATTCACTATTGGTGTGCAAATTTATATTTAAAGGATTTTGTTGACCCGATTTAAATGAATCTAATGATATATTCCAATATTTAGTGTTTCGATAACTAAAAGTTGGTGAAATTTAATTGTCTACTTTAATAGTTATCCATATTTAAAGCATAAGACCGTTTGAAGCTTTTTTTGAAGCTTTGCAAGGAGTTAAAGTTAGTTACCTTTTAACAGTGAGTATATATATATATATTATATTATATATATATATATTATAGTATACTATATATATATATAATTATATATATTATATTATATATATATATATATATAATATTATATATTATATATAAATATATATAAAATATATATTATATATATATATATATATATATACTATATATATATATATATACTATATATATATACTATATAAGTATTATATATATACTATATATATATAATATATTATATACTATATATATATATATTATATATATATAATATATATGTATATATATATTATATATATATATCAGATGGCGACTCCGCACTTGGTGCTACTCTGCACGAGCTGTAACATTATACGAAACTATTGCTATTTTTTGAAATTTCGA
>JABUQX010050982.1:0-5000 GCA_015478945.1 Trachelipus rathkii
GGAGAGAGTTGTGATAATGAGAGATTGAACTAATAACACCGAGGAACCTTACCTCTAGCAACAACAACAACAATAACCAACAACAACAACAACAACCAACAACAACAGCTCGAACAACCTCGAGAATATATACCCTTTTGAACTGATATGGTTCATTCGTACGTCGTATTCTTGTTTACTTTCTTCTGATTGGTTGAAAGAAAGAATCTCACTACCTATAAGGGTTGTTTATACATACGAATTTCGTCAGTAAGACATTTTTCGCTGTGTTGATATGATGACCTCTCGTTCTGCTTCTACAGACGTCCTCTTTACGAGGATCTTTGTAATACCCAACGATGTGTCATTTACATTTTTTCGTAAAACGAATGGAGAGCAATATATTACCTGTGTTCCAATTGGAGGTGCAAGTAATATACCTTTAATCATATCAGTTGAAGAATTCTTCAATATTATCGAAAGCCTCGAAGCTTGGATAAAGGCTGAGTATGGGTCATCTGTGACATCGTCTCTTGATGAAATCAGAAGTGACAGCTTGAGAGGCTATAATAGAATAGATGTTGCTTTCGAACTGCATCTGATTAATGTTAAAGTATTGATGTACGCAAACTATTGGAAACCTAATGATGCTGTCACATTCATGCGTGTATAGGTTTCACTGTTCAGACATCTGTAAATATAACAGCTTTGTTTAAATGAAAAACGACTTAAAGTCTCATCTTAAAGTTGTTGCCATACTCGAGGACTTAATACATATAGCTCATGGTGTAATCTACGATTATTTCACCGAAACATGTGGATTCCGTTTAATGGCAGTAATACAGAAATGGCCTTAATAACTTCAGCCAGATACGTTTACCTCTCGGTTGGGGCGGGAGCGAGTGAGTGCTTGTTGAACGATATGCAGAAAAATGGTTTTAGTGCAGCAAGCTGTATTTATGCTTACATCCTTCGGATGGTGTTTGAATCTCTGGAGAAAGCATATAGAAACTTGCTCAATTTATATCAGAATCCTTGTCACCTGATTAGATGGTTTAATATATTTAAAAACTTATATGTATGAATGTATTTAATGTTCTTTTTATTGGAAATTATATGTTATACACTTGAAAACATGTTTTACTGCCCCCTTATGTACGCTTTGTTGTTTAAGATGTTGGGGCTGGCTGTTTATTCGTGTAGCCGTTGTGTGTTAAGTATGTTATGTTCGTAGTTTAGCTTTACAGAGAATAAAAACTTTACTTTGTTTGTCTTTACCCAATACGTATTATGCTAGTGTTAAGTGTGGATCTTTGTTCAGTTGATGCAGTTTTTATTCTTGCTTAAGATGTGTTCTGGTTTTTGCATTTTTGTACTTATATTTCATAGTTCAGTTGCTTTATTAATGTTATTACGTTAGCGTATATTCGTTGATCAGTAAGATAATTAGCTAATGTTATGATAAATTTTTGTTAAATATTACTATGTTAATGTAAAACTAGCATTGTTATGTTAGAGAAATGCTTGAGAAAGTAGGATTAGGTTACGATTTTTGTATGTTATGTTAGTTACTTTACTGTTGTTAAGTATGGAACTTTGTTAATTTTAACCGTTTATTGAGGATTGAGATGTGTTAGGTTTGTCGTTGTACATTATATTCTTAGATCAGATGATGCTATGTTAGTTTTATTAATGTGAAAACTTTGTTATGTTAGCATATATTCGTTGATCAGTGTATAATGAACTTGTTTTTATGTTGTGTTTATTCAAAATGATACACGACATGTGACTTGAATCAATAGTTCGATAGATCATGGAAGGGTAGGAGACGATGAGGAAAGCAGGGTGGCTGGGATGATTTACTGATTTATTGCTTTTGGGTATGTAAAAAAATGTAAAATTTTTTGTTAATAAACATAAAAAGAAAATAAAATTTTTAGTAAAAAACTAAAAAGTTTTAAAGAAAATAAAACTGAAAATTAATAGTTTTTAACAAACAAAAGTTTTAAAGAAATAATGAGAGAGAGAGAGAATAAAGTTTTTTAGAGTTGTTATAAAACATAAAGACATTGGCAAAAACCTAAAATGTTTTTAATAAATTTGTTATGTTGATCCTATGACAAACAAGAATCAATGGTATTGCATAATGTTTCGAAAACGAACCATACAAGAATCATAGATATTGCGTAATGTTTCGAAAAGTGGGAGGAGTTTGAACAAATTCTCGAACTGATTGGTTGAAAGAAAGAATCTCATTACCTTTTAGATCTGTTTAAATATACGATTTTCATCAGTAAGATATTTTTCGTTGTGTATGCATGATGTCATCTCATTCTGCTCCTAAGCTCGTTAGAAATATCTTTACGAGGACCTTTGTAATACCCAATGATGTGGTATTTATATTTTTTCGTCAAACAAATGGAGAGCGATATATTACATGTATTCCATTCGGAGGTGCAAATAATAGACCTTTATTCATTTCGGTTGATGAATTCATCAAGATTATCGATACCTCAGAAGCTTGGGTAATGGCTAATTATGGATCATCTGATGGATCGCCATCAAGTGAAATATCTACCAGAGGTGACAGTGGGAGAGGTTATAATAGAATAGAGGTTGTTTTCACAGCGTCTGATAATGTTAAAAGTATTGATGTACGCAACTATTGGAAACCCATCGATGCTGACGCATTCACTCATACATGTATAGGTTTCACTGTTCAATCATCTGAAAATATTACAGCTTTGGTTAAAATGAAAAATGAATTAATGTCTCATCTTAAAGAGGTCGATATACTCGAGGATTTAATTCATATAGCACATGATGTAATCTACGATATTTACAAAGAAACATACGGTTTACCTTATAATGTGAAATACAGGAGTACGTTAATACTATCGCAAGGATACATTTTACATATGCTCTCTGGAACGAGAGAATGGCATGGCTACTGAAACTATGTATGCCGAAGAATGGATTAATGCAGCAGGCAGTATTTATACTTACATTCTTTCAAAGGGTGTTGAATCTCTGGAGAAATATATAGAACTTGCTCAATTTATTCAGAATCCCCTGTCCTTTGATTAGATGACTTAATATGTTTAAAATAAAACGTATGTTTTTTATTTATGTATTTATGTAATGCTCTTTTCATTGAAAATTATGTTATAAAAAATGAAAAACTTGTTTTACTTTCCCCTCCATGTAAACTTTATCGGGTAAGATGCTAGTGATGGCTGTTTATTCGTACTGCTATTGTGTGTTAAGTATGTTATGTTCGTAGTTTAACTTTAACATATGTAAAACTTTGTTATGTCAGATGCTATCCTAATAGATCAGGGGATCTATAGATCATGGTTGAGTTGGGGATGATAGGATGGGTAGTATGATTTACTGATTTACTGTTTTAGTGTATGTAAAAATATAATTTTTTTTGTTATAAACATAAAAAAGAATAAAATTTTTAGTAAAAAACAAAAAGTTTTAAAGAAATAAAATTAAAACAAAAAGTTTTAAAGAAATAAAGTTAAAAATAAATAAAAGTTTTTTAAAAACAAAAAGTTTTAAAGAAATAAAGATTTAAAAAAAAAGTTTTTTAAAAACAAAAAAGTTTTAAAGAAATGAAGTTAAAAAGAAAATAAATAAATAAACAAACACCGTGTGCTACTGATTTGTTAAATGAATATTTTCCGTATCAGCGTCGTATCTGCTCGTTCTGTATGCAATGTTAGTTACTTTACTGTTGTTAAATATGGAACTTTGTTATTGTTAGCTGGTTATTCGAGCGTAAAGGTATGTTAGGTTTTGTCGTTGTACATTATATTCATTGTTCAATTGATGCTATGTTTGCTTTATTGATGTGAAAACTTTGTTACGTTAGTATATATTCATTGATCAGGATGACAATTACACAAGGTTATGATAAAATTTTGTTAAATATTACTATATTAATGTGAAAATATCCATGATATGTTAGCTTTATTGATGTGAAATCTTTGCTGCGTTAGCGTATTTTCGTTGGTCAGTATGATAATTACACAAGATTGTGATAAATTTTTGTTAAATGTTACTATGTTCGTGCAAAAATAATAATGATATGTTAGAGATATGTTTGGAAAAGTGTGAATAAGTTACGTATTGTATGCAAATGTTAGTTATGTCACAGTTGTTAAGTATTGAACTTTGTTAATGTTGACTGCTTATTCGTGTATAAGATGTGTTAGGATTGGGAGTGTACATTATATTCGTAGTTCATATGATCCTATGTTTGCTTTATTAATATGAAAACTTTGTTACGTTAGCATATATTCATTGATCAGTAAGATACTTACACAAGGTTGTGATAATTTTTGTTAAATATTACTATGTTAATGTAAAAAACATCAGTGATATGTTAGAAAAAGTGTAAGTAGGTTACGTTCTGCACTCAATGTTAGTTACTTTATTGTTGTTAAGTATGGATCTTTGTTACGTTAGCATATATTCATTGATCAGTATGATAATTAGACAAGGTTATGATAAAATTTTGTTAAATATTACTATGTTAATGTATAAATATCCAGGATTTGGGTAGGGATGGGGGAGGGATGGGTGGTTTGATTTACTGATTTACAGGTTTAGGGTATGTAAAAACCCAAATTTCTTAAGTTATAAATATGAAAAGCGTAAAAATTTAGTAAAAACAAACTGTTTAAAGCATATAAAACAAAAATAAATAAAAGTTTTGTGTTATGTTATACAGAATATGACATGAATCACTAGATCATAGATGGGGAGGGGCGTGAGGTGGAGGGGGGTGAGGAGGGAGGGGAGGAGGCTCAAGAGGCTCCAGAGGCTCCAGAGGCTCTAGAGGGTGTTTGATTTATATAAAAAACGTAAATTTTTTAAGTTATAAACTTAAAAAGAATAAAAAAATGTTTAATCTTGTTTTTTTTTTAAATTTTTTTTTTTAATTTTTTTAAAAATTTTAAATTTTTAAAATTTTTTTTTAAAAAAATTTTTTAAATTTTTTTAAATTTTTT
>JABUQX010050982.1:17500-22027 GCA_015478945.1 Trachelipus rathkii
CTTTTTTATTATTATTATTATTAAATATTGTATGAATTTATTACGAATTGTGGACTGTGGTTAGTTATTAATTATTTTCTCGCTAATAAAGATGTTATAGAGTGTGCTTTTTTTTAAAACTAATTTACGTATTTAATAAATTAAATGACAATGAAAACATTGCAAGATTAAAATAATGCAAAAACCGTGTAACTTTATTTAACAGAATATTAAAACTTATTGTAACCTGGAATTAGGGGCGTTATAACAAAAAATTAGGCTCCGCTTTAAATATATCGGCGCAATTTTATTTCAGTAAAAGAACTTCAAACCTATAAAAATATTTAAAAAAAACGTCTCAAATTATTTATTTAAATATATCTAACTTAATTTAACCATACCTAACCTAAGCAAACTTAAATATCAAGTGATTAAAAATTTAAAATTTTTGATATTATAGGAAAAAAATCGCCAACAAATATAAAAAAAATATAGCAAACTGGCAACTCGCAATTTGTCGCGCAAAAGTAACCTTTACCATATAGGGTTATATATTATATATATATAATATATATATATATATATATATATATATTATAATATTATATATATCAATATATATATATATATAATATATTATATATATATATATATATATATATATATATATATATATATATATATATATATATATATATATTATATATATATATTATATATATATATATATATATAGTATATATATATATATATATATATATATATATATATATATATATTATATATTATATATATATATATATATAGTATAGAAGAGCAGAGTTTATTTAATTATATATATATTTTTTTTTATATATATATATATATATATATATATATATATATATATATATTAGGGATGGGCCGGATATCCGGCAACTATCCGGTATCCGGCCTATCCGGCCAAGTTTTTGACTATCCGGTATCCGGCCGGATATCATTGTTATCCGGCCGGATAACCGGATAGTTACTTCCCTAGTAAGTTCTTCCTCGTTGGGGGTAAATATTCAAAATAATTTGAAAATTATATATATATAATATATATTATATATAATATATATATATATATATATATATATATTATAATATATATATATATATATAATATAATATATACTATATTATATATATATATATATATATATATATATATATATAGTATATATACTATAATATATACTTGTTTAGAGACTTTCGATGTTGGGTACCAATGTTATATTATTTTATTCATCATTTATGTTTACTGTACAATACATTTTATCTGAAATTTGGTGGCGACACGTTTCATAAATTATATTCACTATAAATTAAGCTTAAGAAAATTTGTATAAAAGAAAAAGAATAAATTGTTGATTTCAAACTTTTATTCATGCATTTAAGCCTTTAAGTTTTTGTTAATTATTACTTATTTACAAAAACTTTAATAAAATACCGAATGCAAAAAATACCGATTTTTCGGTTTGCTGCCAGAGTTACAAAGAGGTACAAAGATGGCCAAAATTTGTGGACTATAAATTTTTGCATTCCACTGAAATTCCACAATTTTTTTTGGTAGTCCTCTAATTGCAGAATTGCGGAATGATATAGGCATTCCGCTAACTGCAATTCCGCAACATTTTTCAAATTATCGCAATCGCAATTACGCAATTTATTTTGGTATTCCGCAATTTCGGAATTGCGGACTTAAATTGCGGAACGCCCACCTCTGATATATATATATATATATATATATATATATATATATATATATATATCGTCTATAGAGATATATTTTATCTATACATTTTATATATATATATATATATATATATATATATATATATATAGGGTGTCTCACGAGTTATGTTACAGCGGTGTATCACCGTACGGGATGTTTAAATATGAAAATGTGTAGGAATATAAGTTCGATTATTTAATTCATTAAGGAGGATGGGATATGTTACGTTAGTGTCTGCGCACGCGCAATACGAAACCGCGCACAAACATGCGAATGTCGAATGGGAATGATATATTTTTTAATGGCTTCTGTTTGAAATGCACAAAAAAATGAGGGTTGAGCTCTTCCTTCAGACATTATTGAATACGGTTGTTCGTTACACGCAATGTAACCTAAACAACTAGACGTCCATCCGTAGACATCATGTGCCTACAAAAGCCAAAACGTGTCAATATGAAATAATTAGGTTAAATACAATAGGCATATCCAATAGTATTTAAAAATATCGATACAGCTAACAAAGGAATTAAATTAAAATACCTAATGCATACCCTTTTAGATTACATTGATATGTACTATGTAGCCTAATAAATACGGTCATGTGAATGTGCACAACCAACTAACAGCTATCATATGGAGGTTATGTCATAACCTACAAATTATGCTTAATAAAGTGTAGTGAAACGTATAACTTCAGAGTGGTTTGTTTAGTCAGAGTCATACATTTGGAACATGCCACGTGACCAGTATACGCAGGACGAAAAGCGTGACATGTTGGAGGTGTACATTACGCAAAAAAACAGGAATGCTCGCAGAGCTGCTGCAGAATATAGACAACGTTATCCACATCGACCAACCGCCGAGCACATTGGCGCATTCCATAAGAGTTTACAGAGGTTTCAAGGTACAGGTTCGATAGTTCAACCCCCTATTACATAAGGAATGTCCGTCACATTTGACCTCGAACTGGACGTTTCTGATATACCCCATGAAAATCCAACGTCCTCATTACGGCAGGATAGCCAGTTCGGTTTTGGAAATATCGAAGAAACCATACGACGGATTCATGTTGCATACAACATGTATCCATATAGGTTCATACATTGTACATGGTTTGCATCGTGGAGACCAAAAAGGGCGGCTGGGATTCCTGGCTGTCATTGATTGCCTTCTAATGGATGTACCGTACTTATTGAAAAATATCTTATGGACCGATGAATCTCGCTTTACCAATAACGGTATGTATAACAGGTGGAACTTCAGACAATGGGCGGAAACAAACACCCATATAACATTCACTAGCCATCATCAGGTCTCATACTCAGTCAACGTTTGGTGTGGTATACTCAATAGTAGAATTATCGGGCCTTAGTTCTTCGAGGGAAATTTGACAGGACAGCGTTACCTCCATTTCCTGCAGACGGTCCCTTGTTGCGCTCCTGGTAATATAACATTTAAAGAACACACAAGAATATATTACTAACATGATGGGTGCCCAGCACATAATGCAGTTTTAGCGACGACCTATCTGGTTCATTTTCATGGCCTGCGCGTTCACCCGACTTAACACCACTGGACTACTTTCTGTGGGGGTATCTCAAACATACCGTGTACGCTGAGTTTAATGACCCAGTAACCTCGCCCGATGATCTTCGCCGTCGAATAACCAACGCATGTAGGGAAATCAACCCGGCGTCACTGTCATTGGCATGCAATGAAACCTAGCGCCAGAGGGCTGAGGCATGTATTCGCGTGGATGGAGGCGTCTTCGAACAACATTTGTAAATACTGTATTTACAAGTTGAAACGACCTGACGTTCTTCTCCCTTCTTGCATGCTGTGGATAAGATTCATAGGTGTAAATTTGTTATGATACTATTAACAACGTTATTACATTACATGTATCGATATTATGAGCTGTCTTGAATACCATTGTTTTCTTCAACCTTTTCACATTCACGTTTAAAACTATTGTTGGTAACATTGACGCGTTATGGGTACATTGCGTGGAAACGAAGAACCGTATCAAAAAATGTCGAGAGGAAGAGCCCACCTCATTTTTTATGTGCATTTCACAGAAGCCATAAAAAATATATCATCCCATTCGACATTCGCATGTTTGTGCGCGGTTTTCGTATTGCGCGTGCGCAGACACCAACGTAACATATCCTATCCTAATTAAATAATCGAACTTATATTCTTACACATTTTCATACTTAAACATCCCGTACGGTGATACACCGCTGTAACATAACTCGTGAGACACCACCCTGTATATATATATATATATATATATATATATATATATATATATATATATATATATATATATATATATTACACTCTATATATATATATAATATATATATATATATATATATATATATATATATATATATATATATATATCGGGGTAAAGGTAGAGCACAGGACTCCACATATTTTCTGAAAAAATTCTGTCCAAAATCAATATATCGATATGTATATATAATATTAATTATAATATATAATATATAATATAATATATAATAATAATAAATATAATAATATATAATATAATATACGTAATATATATACTTAATATTATATTTACATATCGATATATTGATTTTGACTTAGATTTTTTTAAGAAAATATGTGGAGTCCTGTTGCTATACCTTTACCTTATACCGGTATATATAAGACTGCCGGATATCGGCCGGATATGCCGGTTATCGGTTTTTAACTTCCAGGGCCGGATATCGGTAATCCGGCTATCCGGCCTAATTCACTATCCGGCCCAGTCCCCTAAT
>JABUQX010050983.1:0-10000 GCA_015478945.1 Trachelipus rathkii
TTAGTGAGAGAGAGATTTTTAATCATTTACCAGTTCCTCAAAAGATGTTATAAATTATATTTCAATACTAATTTATTCCATAAAGCAGTGCAATTGCAAATTATTTATAACAAATCTTTTATTCATTACCTCTCTTTCTATGCTTTATTATATCTAGGCTCAGTATATATATATTATATTTTTAATATATTATTAATATAATAGTAATATAGAATATATTATATATATAATATATAGCTCACTCACCCCCCTAAGTATTAGGAGTGAGTATTTGTTCATATAATATATTAATTATATTATAGAGTAAAGTATAGTTATATATATAAGTATAGTTTATATATATAATGTTATAGTTATTTATCATTTATAATTATTATTATTGATACTAGTATATATTTAATATATACTATATTATGAAATTAGTTGTACTTATTTTTATATTTAGATAATATTATTACAACTCTGTTGTGTTATGTATTATAGTATATTAATTATATATTTGTTATTATATATTTAGATTAATAAATATATATATATATCCTTTATTAATATAAATATAATAGAATTTAAATTAAAGTATTTTTATAGTTATATATATATTTTATTATACTCTTATTGAAAATAGTTCTTTATTTATTCATTAGTATATTTATAATATAAACACATTTATTTTTTTTTTTTATAGCTACATTTAATTAAATTTAGGAAGGTATTACCTGTATACTATTTTATTTATAATATATATATTCATTGTTTATTTTTAGCAATATCTTTTATCTAAAATATTCAGAAATCCGCATTAATTTCCATTCAGGATACTTTAAAGATTAAGAAGCGATATATAAACTGAATGTCTTTTGTGCGCTACTGGAATACATTACTATCAAGATGAAACAAAGAAAGTTCAAAACATATAAGCTCAAAAGCTTTACTGATACTTGAAGTAAACAACCTACATATGTTGAAGATATAATAGAAATAATCTGATATGCTTCATAGATGAAAATGGCCCTGTTTGATAAAAGAAAACATATTCTACTAGACATAAGTCTATATATGATCCATTGGCACCTTATTTTTGACTTATACCCATGGCATACCAGAATTCTTTACTACGCTGTTCTAAAAATACTGTATAAAACAAATATTTGGGTACATAATGATTAGAAATAAGCAATAATTCATTCAAAAATGGGGAAATATTGCTGTGGACAATCCTGCCATTTTCTTCTTGTAGAAACACGATTGAGTTAATAGATTATTATAGAATATCAGCTATTCCAATAATATTACATTACTCATCAATGAGTACTTAGTCAGAACATTTTTTCCAATTAATATATTAAAAGTCAGAATAATAATAGACAATTTCAGCTGCAAGAAAGTAATGTTTATTGCAGTCAACATCAAGATATTAAAATCAGAATAATTTCATGAACTTTTTTTCAGAGGTTTATTCTACTTAAAGATTTCATGCCGAGTTATAAGAGTCATCGTAATGTGTTCTTCTCATTTTTCGCAGAATACATGTCTAAAAAGTTAGGAAATATTTAACAATTAATTTGATTTGTAAAAAATAAAAATATTCATCTTCTTTTCCTAACTCCTTATTTTCGTTCGAAGACATAACAAAAGTATAAAGCGACAGGTTGTATAAATGAACATGTTTAAAAACACCTTTACAGCTAGTAATGCATGATGCTATCTTACCCGCCTATCTTCTTTATGCAATTAATTATTAGATTCCAATTATCAGCTATGTCAGATTTTAATGCTATCAATAAATCTTAATTTAGCGGTGAATTTTGCGCTCAATATTTCATATTTAGCAATGACAGAAAGCCGGTAATACGTTAAAGAGATGGGAACAAGGATGATTCATTCATATTAGAGTGGGGGTTTTCTGCTAGAAGGACTGAGCCAAAAATGCAATTATATATTTCTTCAATTATTCCATATAAAACAATCTACAACCGATTTGAAGATATTAACTAATAAAATGAGCGAGTGATGACATGATGTAGATTATATCTTAGTAATACCTGCATTTTAGGCAATGCAAAAATATTTTAGCAAAAACTGGACTTAATGGCGATCCCATGACAACACCATCAATCGTTACTGAACAACGTTTTGGTACATTAAAAAGAGAAACTATGTTACTGCTTGCAACAGTTCTAAATCCACATTACAAATTAGTTTCTTTTCAAATATCAAATTATCTGCGATGCAGTATATATCACGATATTTTGAAATTATGCGCATGTTTGTTATAAAAGCTAAGAAATATTATAGAAATATTTCAGTCTCTTAACAAAAAGATAATCAAAATGATACAGTCTATATTACACTGAATTTGACATTGGAGAATCTAAACACAATTAAAAATATTAGTTTTTATAATGTTTGTTAAAATTAATGTAAAGGCTTTTTATAAGATTAAGATATATATCTATAATTTTTTATTTTTTAGTAGATTATGGCATATAGTTGAGTGGTATTTTACTGGAATAGCTTTTTTATTTCTATCAATATATTGGTTGCAAATGGCAAGAGTCGAATAAAGTTTTTTTTTTAGGGTATGGTATTTTTGGGAAATACAGGATGCCCCTTTCTGATTTGATGTGTGGCTTATACAACTCTTCAATTTATAATGTTGAATTAATAGTCCTATTTCATATATTTATATATATTATAGTATTAAAAATATTTACTAATATTATCATACACAGGGAAAATTATTGAAGCGTTTGTTTTAAAGCTTTGTATGAATCAGTTCATCCTAAATTAAGCTATTATCATTATGTATCATATTACTCTTCTGAATTTATAACTATTTTAGTTTTCAAATTACCTTTTAAAAATAATATAGGTTCTCGCCAAAAGCCGGAGAACTAGTGTCCTCTCCGGCCGTACCGAGATCTTTAAAGCCGGAAAACTTCCGGCCAACGCCGGAGCCAGGAGCCGAGACTCCGGTGCATCCTAATAATAATTATATCATATATAGTTATTATATATATATATATATATCTAATTAATTAGTATATAAATAAAATAAATAATTATACTATATATATAATATAATATAAGTATTAATATATTATATATGTATATATATATATATAATATATATTATATTAATATATATTTATTCTTAAAATAAGTAGCGTATATATATAAATATAATATATATCAGAGAGAGAGAGAGAGAGAGAGAAAAAATAAGTTTACATATATTTTTAAATAATCGTCATCGCATCGGCATCGTCATCTGTCAAAATTTACTATAATCGTCATCGTCATCGTCATCGTCATCGACAAAATTTCATAATCGTCCCATCACTAATTTTTTTTATGTGCAATATGTTTTCTTTTTGTTTCCCTCTCCCATACGGCCATTCTTTATAAGACAGCTTAGAACCATCAGATTTATCCACCAAACCACGTAACGTTTTTCTGCTATGAGCAAACGTTACTCGTTGATCACTTCCTACCTAAGTTCAGCACGTGTCCCATACAGTGGTGTGTAAATAAGATCTTCTTTTCCCTTTTTGAACTGAGCTTGTAAACCGTTATAACAACCTTTTCATATTGTTAACTCCGTCAAATGAAAGAGCAATAAATTTTTTTGAATGTTCCAAGGACCTTTCTCTTCAGAGTTCTTGCTTCCGTACAAAGCTAATTCTATGATGAATTCTCGACTACTGGTTATTTCTAAAAGTCTTTCATATATCTTCCTTGAAAGACATAGCGGACGCATATCGCCAACTGGTCCATAACAGCTACATATTGAGTACTATCTACCATCACGTTGAATATTATGCTATCATAAGGTCTTTCAAAATGATATCACGCCCATCAATACAAAATACTTTAAGTTATAAGGTTTTCGAGCAAAAATGTCAACAAAGACTCGTCCGCTGTCCTTTTACTGTAACTTTCCAGATTCTTTCGTTTGTTTAGGTTGTTTGTCAGTCTGGCTTTTTGCTTCTTATACACTTTTTACATGACTATTGTAAAATCACATCGATAATTTTGCAACCAACATGAACCAGTTTCGAGAAAATTGTCCATGTTTATCTGTCGAGGAGTGTCGCCGTGCTAAAAGAAAGTTCAGCTACCCATTAACAACAAACCAACTGGCAACTACTTAATATTGATGATTGAAAACGCGTAAGATTACTTGGGAAAATCATAAATAAGCAAATTTACTCTGATTGTATTATCTATTATAAAATTTTTTAGTTATCCATTTGGGGCCTATCCGGGCCCCATGGCCGGGGCCTCGGCATCGCGACCAGTCCGACTGGCCATCGGGCTCTCTGGATTGGACGTTTATATATATAGCTATTATATATTATATACTATTTTATATTAGATAATAAGTAGTATATTTAATAATACATGTTATTTGATATGATTTTTTTTAATATAGTATATATAGATATATTAGTGTATTCTATTATATGCGCTATCTTATATATTATATTATTAATTATTATATATATATTATATTAGTTTTATTTTATCTATTTGATTAGTAGTGTTTTATAAGTTTATGGTTATATATCAGTATTTGTTATATTATATATTTATTTATTATATTATTATTATATATATATAAATTTATATTTATGCTATTTCTGGACTATTATTATTATTCTAATTATATATAAATATATATATAATAATAATATATCTTCGGCCTCCTTTTTCATCCTAATTCTACTCTGGAACGATTCTGGCATCCTCCTACCCTACTTCCTTCTCCTTTGGGTTTCCATGTCTTTAACTGTGATATACATGAATCGGTGTGCATTTGATCCTGAATCTATGAACGCTAGCAAGCTATTAGCCCGGATGGCCTCCTCCCGTGTTTTAGGAGTGTGATTCTGAGCTAGCGCCTGTCTTCGTTCAACTATATTCTCTGTCTCAAAACTAATACTTTTCCTCATTGCTGTAAGCGCGCACAAATGTCCAATGCCGATCCCGAAAAAAGTAGTCCTTTTCATCTGCATCCTTCTACACGCCTATGCTCTCACTTGTAATTCTCTTCTTAAAATCTTTGTAACTCTTCTTAAACTCTCATTTCCTGGATCATTGGATCTCATCCCTTCTTTCAGATCATCAGATAACTTTCCCGTCTCCGAAGGATCAACTGTGACATATACTTATCCTATCTTAAGCTGATTATTCATGGTCTTCTGCCCTTAGACCATCGGGTAGTCCCTTGCGTGTGCGCTTGACAATAATCCACATGCTTTTGAACCGGTTTGGCACGCCGTCAATGCTCTCTAAGCTCCATTCCTTTGTTCCCTCCTTCTCTTTGCTTTACTCTTTCTAGTTTTTCTCGTCCTAATCGCCTATATCAGCAATCGTTTGATGGAGCCGACCTCTTCCTCCTTTCCTATTAATTGTGGGGTTCCACAAAGTTTTTGTTCTAACTCTCCAACTTAATTCCTACTTTTCATCAACGATTCTCAGGTGTATTTTATCTCCTGTTCACTCTTATGCCGATGACGCAACCCTCCACTCTTCTATTTCAAATCTGCTCTTCCTTTTGCTTCTAGAGTTCCCTCTCGTCTATCACGTCGATCTATCCTTGTCGCATTGGATGGGAATTCTCCCGGTGGGTCACCTGCAACCATTCGGTAAAATTCAACTCTTAAAATTCCACTTCTCTATCCATCTCCTCTCAAAACACTCCCCAACCTTTCCTATTCTCGACGGCTCTAACATTATATTGAATAATCCATTAAATCATTTCTTGGTTCTAATATATAATCTTTTTTAAATGTGATAAATTAACAAAATATCTTCATATGTTGCCTTATAGGGGCCTCAAAGAAACTGGGATTCTTTCAGGATGCCGGGATTTTCTTTTCCCTTCAACAGCTGCTTCTCTATTATATAGGGGCCTTATCTCCCTTGTATGGAGTTGTTCCACATTTGGGGTTTCCGGCTCGCCCTTTTCGTTGGATAGGTGAGCTAAAATCTAATTAAACCTGAATTAATTGATCTCTTGTTCCCTACATAAGGCTTGGGTTCAAAGCGGCATGCTTGACCATGTGGCTATTCTGGGGGACAACTGAACTTTGGCTGCAACTATCGTCATTTCTATAGGTACTACAAGGTAGATGAGCTCAATGGACGTTTGGCGGACTCGCATCCTCGACACTCCATTGCGTCGCCCTCTCCTCGCACAATCAATCAAATGGGTGCCATGCCTTTCCATGAAGTTGCGTGAGTATTTAGAATTTTCTCTTATACTTCGTTATGTTGGCCGCGTCATTCTTTCAAGTAGTCCTGTGCACTCTCGAACTCCTGACTACAGCTCTTGATTCGCTGTTCTTTCGCACACTTATTTTTCCAACTATATGCTTTAATCTTCGCTTTCTTAAAGCTCGCGTCTGGTCACTGGGTCTGAATATATATGCGCCTTGTGCTAGGATTGGGTGGACGTTTCTTTCAGTGATATTATATTTTTCCACCGCCTTGCGGCTCTTATAAGAGCTAGTTATGAGTATTAACTATGTATATAGGAAGGCCCCTACTACCCCTTGGTGTCTCAATAGTAATTTGTGCTATTCAGGCTGATATTATTTTTAATAGATTATCCTAGGTAGGAGATAACATTATGAAATGGGTATCTGATACATCTAGGTATACTTTTTATAGTGTTATTTTATTATACTAACATTCAACTACATTATCTATGTCTCAATACTTATACTTTCCCTTTATCAATCTTAATCTAATGATATGTTAGAGGTATGGTTTAAGTTATCTATTAATACTATGGAGTATTTCTTATAGAGTAATTATACTGCGTATCACTACCCTATGTATGTAATTAAGTGTCGGGTTTGGTTATGAGACTGGAAGAGGTATATACTGACAAGCGGTTGGTAATGATCGTGGCTTACAGTTTACTACCACTTATTGCGTCATGAATGTTTGCCCCGCTTTCGCCTCGTAGGCTCACGAACCGAAGTGATGTATTGAGAAATAAATATTATACAGATTAATTAATGTTTTCTATATATTTTATTATTTGCTGTTTAAGAAATACGGTCTAATCTTAATATTTTTTATGTTACGCTATTTCTATATTTATATATATATTATTTATTATTAATATATTATATATATATTTATATATATAGTCTTATATACTCTATTTTATAGTAAGTATGATATCTAAGTTTTCTGCTTCTTATATATTAGATTAATTTATTAAGTATTTTTGTTAATCTTCTAGTAGTAGGATTTTTTTACATATATATATAATATTATTATAATAGTATATATAGTTATATTTTTTATTATATTAATCATTAATATGAGTGTTAAATATAAAATCCTCAAATTTGTCGATATTTTACATCTAAATATCGATAATTATTTGTTAAATCTCGATAACCATTTTCTCGTCCGATTATTTTTTTAACACTCTAAAAGTATTCGATTTATTCTTTGACAACTCGATAACAATGTCCTGATAAATGTACATAACTGTCCTATTACAATTTAAGAAATGCGTTCTGTCTTCCGATTGAGTCGGTGTGCAAAAAGACAATGTTCCTAAGATTCTGTAATTCTGAATCTGCCGCGTGCATGTGTTTGGTGCTTGTTGGGTGGTTTTGTGTGTGTGTTGTTGTGTTTGTTGTTTTTGTGTGTTGATGGGTATGTCTGAAAGACAGTATTCCTCAATCATCAACTTATCAGTGGTCTAAACATCTTTATACTGTAATTTCTCCCCAAAATCCCCATCTTAGAAGTTCTGGTCCATAGGCAGACCCAAAGATGACGGACAGCTGTCCGTCTTTAATCCAAATTTTTTTTTTAAGCCCAAAATCGACATTTTTGGATTGCCCTTATTTAGATTAGTTTAGATTACGTAATGCTATGTTAGGTTTGGTTAGGTTAGGTTAGTAGTTAGTTAAGTAACCTAACCTAACCTACCCAAACCTAATCGTATAGTTACTTTCTAAAGGGGAAGCTTAATGGTGGGAGAACGCAGGCCCCACTATTTTTGCACCCAACCTCTAAATAATTGTTTTGAACGAGTTTCATGAACTACTTCACACAGTTCTAGTTGTGATTCTGTATAAGCGACTCATCCGCTCTTGTACGGAGCACACACGACATATAAGGGTAAAATTCGCAGATGTGAATCTTCTAATGTGAATTTTGAGAAGTTGAGTCTAGGGTTTTTCGTCTCTACAACCCATCACCCTTACAAAATTTTTCTGCCCGTCGAATTGCTGCTTCACCTTTCTTATGCAATAGCTATTGGAACTGTTGGCTTTGAGCTTTTGAGAAGCATATCAATGTCACTTTGAAAAGAATTCGTTATCTGCATGGAAATGTAAAAAATATTTCATTTGAAATTTCATGAAATTTTAATACATAACTCTTCAATGAATTAGGATAAAATTTTAACTTTTTAGAATTAGGATAAAATTTAAAATCTCGCATGATAGAGAGAGCAGTTAAAAATCCCTTTCGACTATTTTCAAGTTTTCATTGATGATAAATTTTTGGCATTTTAAATTAACACTGCAAACTATTAAATTAGGACTTGCAAACATTTTCTTTAAAATTCTATATGAAATATAACTACTTATTTACGAGATTTTCGTTCGGGCACGTAGAGAACATATCTAGGCACTGGACCAAAGTTCAAGCACACTCTACAGTATCCAATTTCTTACTCTGCGACTAAAACTATAAAAATTTAAAAAACTGAATGCAGCTTGTAACATAAATGCAAATTATGATAGTGTTTAAATTTAAGAAGCCCAAACTGCTTTTATTTTCACCCCAGAATCTTCGAAAATTCATTCCTTATTATAGCAAGTTCTTTTAGGCGAGGAAATGTAATCCTTTATTTTTGCATTTTCTCCTTTTCTTTCTCTCACTTTTTTAAAAATATCTACTTTACTAAAATTGCTTAATCAACTCAGGTTTTTGTGTCTTCTTACTACTGATTTACTACTGTCTCATGATGTGCTAAATCTGACAACTTCGCTCTAAACTTTGCTTCTAAATCCACTTTAGACGATTCCTGTTAGTGATGTGAAACTATCGGTACTACTATCGCACTATCAATACTTTTTGCCATCGATAGAACCGGCGCTTGTTAGAAAAAAAAAACAATTTAGAAAAATAAGCAAATTTTAAACACTCGCTTCTTCTAAGTTATTTTACTATAAACACTCATTATAGTAGTAGAAGTTCTGGAACTTAATTCGTGCTTTCATTTTATCATTATTATCTTTATCTATTATATTATTATCTATTATTATTATATTATTATTTAGTTATTTATATATTAAATTATTATTGATTATTAATATGATTATATTTATTAATATATATTATTATTATTATTAGTTAATATTATTATTAATGTTATTATTTGTTATTATTGTTAATTATTATTTATATAAATTATTTATAATATTTAATGTGTATTATTATTAGTTGATTTTTTATTATGTATTATTTACTTTATTATTGATTTTATGCATGATTATATTATTATTATATTAGTGTTATATTATTATTATTACATTATATTTTTGACATTATATTATATTATTTTTTATATATTATTATTATTAATTATTTTTATTATTTTTATTATATATTTCATTATTATTATTATTTATTATTTATGTTGTTATATTATTTTATATTATTTATATATATATTAATATTATTATTATTTGTTATTTAATTATTTTATTTTTTTATATTTTAATTTGTGCCGAAATTTATTTATTTCGAGTGTTACTCCACCGAAATTTTCCTTCAAATCTTAACAGATGAAATGATCTTGATCCAATTCAGAATATTAATAATAAAAAAACAATTAGACTTCTGCAAAGAAGTTTTCGTAATCTTCTTCTTGTAATCTCAGTTTATGACGTTACATCCATCTCCAGACAAAAATGAGACACAAAAAGTTTTTTTCTCCTTTTCAAGTAGTTTC
>JABUQX010050983.1:15000-26850 GCA_015478945.1 Trachelipus rathkii
TAACTATGGGAATAGCTGAAAGGTAGAATAATTGAGGATCTGAGAGACGAAAGAGGTTTACTGTTTGGACTGGTAAAATCATATCGGAAAGGAAAGACAAAAGCGCTACAACATCAAAGACAGAGAGGGGAATGTGATTACAGAGAAGGAAAAAATAGATGCAAGGTGGGCGGAATATTTTGAAGAGCTTCTAAACGTTGGAGAGGGTGATGAAGAGGGAAAGAGAGAAAATCAGGAAGGCGGGAGCAAGAAAATGATTTCGAGGAAATCACAAGAGAAGAATTTGATAAGGCTTTGGCAAAAATGAAGATGGGTAAAACATCAGGAGTGGATGAAATAGTTATCGAACTGATAGTGGAAGGGGGAGAGGTGGTGCAACAAAGGATTCTGAAGCTCTTCAATACGCTGTATAGAGCAGGAGAAATACCAGATGAGTAGGGGAGAACCATCATAGTGCCGATCTTTAAAGGGAAAGGAGATGCAGGAAAATGTGAAAATTATAGAGGAATTGCTCTTATACAACATGCAACAAAGATGCATGAGAGAATAATAGAAGGAAAGACAAGAGCCAGGTACGACCAATTTTGAGAGAGACTATGGATACTGGAAAATACAGTGTTACAAATTTGATTTTTGAATTAAGAATGGTGATGGAAAAGGCTTGAGAGTTTATCGAGTCTCTATATAGCTTTCATAGACTTGCAGCAGAAGGTCTTTGATTCCATACAAAGAGAGAGGTTATGGGAATGTATGGAAGAAAGATATGGGGTGACAGGGCGTTTGATAAAGGATGGATGTAAACCTATAGAGGAATTCCAAGATTGAGATATAAGGGAACAATAGAGGAAACTCTCAGGAGGTTTGGCATGCCAGACACGGAAGCTCTGCTGGAATTTGAAGATTACAATGATAAAATAGGATGGAGGATCATGCTGTTACCTTGACAGAAGTTAAGTCTACTTATATATATATATATATATATATATATATATATATATATATATATATATATATATATATATATATATATATATATATATATATATATAATATATTATATATTAAGTATTATATTTATTATATATTATATATATATATATAATATAGTATATATTATCTTCCTTCTTCATCTACCTTTTTTCTCCCCAAGACTTGGGGGTAAGCTGCGTAACATGCATCGGAAAAGAAAAGAAGTACAAGTCGAAAAGAAAGCCCAGCCTTACGCCCCCTCATGTACCATCAATTAGTAAGAACTCATCGCAGTCAGAAAAAACAACCTTAGAGCTTCACGGGACCGCGACGGACCCCTCACTATATGGTAAATCGTCAAGTGTAAGGGTTCATCTCTGGCCCAGGTGGGCCACAACCATACCCGCCATCAAAAACCCGCCATTCTCTCCTATTATTCACCTTTCTTCTCGCCTTGCCAAACTCACATTTCTCTCTTTTCAGACATTCGTTTACTGACTCAATCCAACTTTTTCTTCGGTCTCGCACCAGCCGGTCGGTTCCACACACTCGCCACTATACATCCGCTTTAACCAACCGACTATCATGTCATGCCTTCCACATGACCAAACCATCTCAAACATACTTTCATTTAATTCTCCTCGTTGTACCCTGTTTCTTGCGAACACTCACTTACTACTCTCATAAGTACTGGTTCATTTCCTTGCATTTTATCAATTCTTCTCACACCTAGCACGCCCCCTAAGATTGTCCATCTGAAGACATTGAACTTTAGATCTATACTTCTTATTCCAGATCATAGGTCTCACTATTATACAATAACACAGGTAACAACAACCCTCATGTAAGACCCCAACACACTCAAGACTTAGTCCCTGTACATTTCACCAACGATTTTAATTGCACCAGCCACCTTTTTGCCATCTCACAACTTTCCTATACATTCTGCATCATCGCCGTTCCCTTCTCATCCAACCATATACCCTAATATTTAAACTCAGACACTTTTCCCAGCTGATCTGCTCAGCATCTAACATAACTTCACACTGAGGACTGTCCTCACTCCACAACATAACCTTCTCTTATCTACGTACTTTCAAAACCCCTCTTTTACACACCCTGGCAATCTCTCTACCAATCCTCTCTAAACTTCTTCAGATTTCGCCACACACACAAAACCAAATCATCCCAATACATAATTGGTAAGGCACCCTCCACTCAATCCTCCATTCTCCACATCATTCTAACACATTTCTTGCACCCGCCACCTCTAATTTCTTTCATAACCCCATCCATATAACAAATTGAATAACCAAGGGAGACATAACACAACCCTACTCACTCGCTATTAATACTAAACCAATCAGCTTTGTGACACCATTTTATTCTTACACACGCTTCACTATCGTCATAACATACTTTTTGATTCCATTCAGAAGCCTACCCCCAACATCATATATCTAACACCTGCCATAAAGCTTACCTATTAACCCTATCATACGCCTGTGCAAATCCATAAAAAACCTAAATACCATTTATTTTTCTTCTCCCTCATTTTCTCAATCATTTGCTGCCAAATACCTATGAGAGATTTATCCACACTTCCTCGCCGATTCGGATAAAGTCACCCGACTAGACCTACGCCCGCACATTGTTTTTCCACCAATCAGTCCTTCAGTCACTCGACACACTCTTTCGACCAAAATAACCAGATTTATCTTCCCTCCAACACTCAACAAACTAATTCCCTATAATTTCACAGTTCCCTTTATCTCCCTTACCCTTGTATAAGGGTACTACCACTGCTCTCCTCCAATCCCTCGGAACTATACCTCCATAATACGCTTTTATTACACAACTTCAAGTCCAATCAATCACCATCTCGCCTCCGTTCCTTTGATCATTTCACCAGTATTTTCATATATACCTGCAGATTTACCATTCCTTTAACTTTCTCACTTACCCATTACCTCCTCGTTTGCTATAACCTCATCCCAAAAATACCTATCCTTCTTGGCACCACTCAAACCCCAGCACACATTTTTTTGTCGCTATCACCTTCTTCATTACTGCCAATATTATAACAGATTTTCGAAGTGTTCTTATCCACACTCCCCTCACATACCTTTTCATCAGTTACAAAAGCAGTAATCCTATATTCATTATTCTGAGCAGGTTTCCCCTTATTCTAATTCTTAACCTTTCGCGCTTCCTTCCAGAAAGGCTTCCTATTCCCTTGTAAGTCGCATTCATCTCCTTCCAAACTGTTATTTACCTCTTCTTTCTTCTACGTATGCACCTTTTAGTAATTTTTTTCTTTTTCCTCCTTATATAATTTCTACAAGCAATCCTTTCTTTTGAAAACTTCCATCATTTTGCTTTTAGTACTTCAACCACGCTTCTTTTTTACTTTTATTCGCTTGCATCACTTCTTCCTTCCAGTCACCTAAGTTTAACATTCTTCTACTCTCCAAAATTGTTAGCACATTCCACATACTTCTTTTTTGCACTGCTAACAATTGCTTCCTTCATTTGGGTTCCCAGATTTGTTCAGTTTCAACTTGTTCACAAATTCAACTGATTTTACTTGCGGGAGCGCCTTAAATACTTATTATTATTACCTTGTTCACTTAATCCACTCTTAATTTTACCACTTCCTTCCGTATCACCCTTACCTCTCCCATCCCAAGCCCCGCACTAACCTTAATTTTCCAATAGAACAACATAATGACCGATAATCGCCATTCCCCTACCCCTTACTGATTTAACATCCCAACGCATGCTTCATACATCTTATTTCACTCACACCACTCATCATACTTTTCTATCTCGATACTCATTCTCTTCTACACAAACTCTTAGTATATCTTATGGATACTCTGTGTTTAAAGAAAGTATTGCTTACACACACATACCGTAATTTCTCACAGGAATCAATCACCTTCCTACCCCTTTTTCATTTTCTCCCGACACCCAAAACCACCTGTTTATACCATCCCGTTTTTGATCACCTATCCCATTCAGGTCCCCCCAACACTATCAATCTAAAGCTCCTACTCACGCCCATCCAAAACATCATTCATATTATCCAAAAAGTCATACTCCTCTCAACGTTCTCTTCCAGACTGGTGACCATACACGTCACAAACCACAAATACCATTGACCTTTTCAAAACTTAAATTAATCATTAGAAATTCTAGGACTCACACACAAAGTCCTAACCATAAGCTCTGTACACAGTCACGTCATCAAAATTGGCATTCCTTCTCTGCGTGCCCGCTAGAGTTCCTTTCCACACCAGCAACACACACATTTCACACCACCCACTTATTTTCACAGTTTCCTTTCATTTTTATTTCAGTTACAGCGGAGCAATCAAATTTGCCGGCTTTCTAAAGTACATCCATACAACCTCTCTCCGCTTTCTCCTCAACATTTTATCCTCTGACATTCCTTGTTCACATACGATTCATATAACATTTTGCCGAAAAGTTAGAAGGCCCGTTTACGGCGATCATGACCATCTCCGAGGCATGGCATCAGCATTCCTAGCAAGGGATAGGTGGTAGTGGGCAGCCAACCCAACTACCACCGGCCCTTAGTCGCCTTCGTAAAGCGACACGCAGTACATACATGTGGGCAATTCTTTCTCCCACACATAGGGATATATCTCCCCCCACATTACACACAATATATTATATATATTTTATATATATATATATGATTCTATATTATATATATATATATTATATACTATATATATATATTTACTCACTCACTCACTCCACCTCACTCATATATATATATATATATATATATATTATATATAATATATATATATATATATACTATATATATATATATATATATATATATATATATATATATGTTATTTTAATTTTTTTTACATGGAAAATGTTAAAATGACGGGCAATGCCCTTTTCAAAAGGAGGGGGCAAAAAATAAATAAATAAATAAATAAATAAATAATAAAAAAATTACATAAAGAAAAATAAAAATTAAAATAAATGGAAAGTAAACCCTTGCCTAACGCAATTCCCTCAGGTGGGCGCAGACGCGGACTAAATAAAGGAATAAGATTAAATATTTGCGGGGAAAATAAAAAGATGCAAGGATGGTTCCCATAAAACCGATGTGGCTGGAAAGAGGAAGGAGGTACCACAACGAGTGATCCTTGAATCTCCAATATTGACACAAGTTTCATGAGAGAACAAGGCACCTCTGTGTTACGAAGGGGCGACGAGTGAAGTGAGGAATGCGAGAGGTTCAATTCAACGCGAGCACCTGCCCGTTTGGAGTAAATACCTCATAGATGAAAGAGATAAGGACCAACGTCAGCGACGGCAGAGAAAGAGGGTCAAGGGAAGTCAGATAGTATGGGACAGTTATAAGCCTGCCTTAGCCTTAGCTCAAAACTCTACCAAAAGAGAGGGTGAAACCGGAATCCACCCCAAAAAGTGGGAACAGTATCATACAACGGCGAAATAAGAACCTTATATAATCTGGAGTACCTCTGAGCAGAAGAAAAAATTCCCCAGGCAATCTGAACAGAATTCCCAGCTTTTGAGGATATTTTAGCAACCGAAATGTGATGTGAGGTCTCCAAGACAATTCACTATTTATGTTTAGTCCCTAGAATGTTTATGTTGTTTTACGGGTAAGACATTAGATCCATCAAATGGGATGGGAAAGTTGGGAGATATATTAGAGAGGGAGATATGAAGAAGTTGAATTTTCAACGAGTTGAACTTCACAAGATTACGGGTACCCCACTGAGAAATTCCGACCGAAATCGGCCCAGAATTTAGAATCAGAAAGCTGTAGACGAGAGGTAAACTCTAGATACAAACGAGGGAAGCACAATTAAAATGAGTGGAAGAATGGAGAAGTTGAGTCCATTCGGCATAAGAGTGAACAGAGTTAGAAGAGCAGCTAAGAAGATCGTTGATAAAAGTAGGAATAAAGTTGGGAGATAGAACGAACCCTAGAGGAACACACAATTAATAAGAAAGGAGGAAGAGGTTGCTCCATCAAACAAGAGCTGAAATGGAACGATCTGGAAGAAAAACTAGACCAGAGTAAGCAAAGCGAAGGAGGAAATCCAAAGGAAGTAGCTTAGAGAGTAGCGACGGCATGCCCATATATATATATATATATAATATATATATATATATAGATATCTATATTATATATAATAATAATTATATATTATAGATATATATATATATATATATATATAGTATATGTATGTAATATATATAGATATAATATATATATATATATATAATAATATAGTATATATATATATATTAAGTTGATACAGCCATTTGAGCGCTCCCACCCTTTTCGATATGAAGGAATAGAGGTATAGGTCTGAAACTTGGAATATATCTATGTATGGGTTAAGCTCGAAACACCTGGCGAGATTTCAAGTCTCTAGGATGTATAATGAGGGGGGGTCCGCCCCCGAGGGTGCGACGTGAATAATTGTGCTTACGCCCTTGTGGCGGCTTTCCGAGAGGGTTGAGATTAGGCTTAAGAACGAGGGTTCGGCTCGAGCGGTGATGAAAATCTCGTCGTAGGCGAGATTGCGTGAGACGCGCGCGCAGCGCTCGTGCCGCAAATACACATACACATATTTATTATTATTATTATTACGGTCGAAGATATCGATTCCCGAAGGGAACTCGAATCTGAAGTCGAAAAAAACGATTCTGTAAGGAATCGTTTTTTTACTCGTTCCGACTATGCCTTCCACCGCGGTTGCTTCTTCGCATCCGGTTCTGACGCCGACTCCGAGTTAATAAACATTCGGTATAACAACAAGTGTTTGGTGTCCTTAATATGGGTTATCGAATCCATAGATCTCGAATAATGATGGTTATAAGTCCGTATAGGGTAGGGACCGACCGGGGCGGGAATTTTGCCGGGGCCGGGGCCGGGGCCGGGGTTAGCTAAAATTAGAAATGTAAGTCAAAAACTGAAAGTCTTAAAACTTAGGATGAAAATTAAAAATAATTTCAATTAATTAATAATTTTTAATTATAAAAAAGGAATACATTTACATTATTGGAATGCTGGTAAAATTTTCGAAAGAAATTTTTGGAAAATAATTGATTTTCTAGAGAATAAGTTGTATTAAATATCGATATATATATATATGGATATATATATATATATTATATAATATATACTATATATATATATATATATATATATATATATATAATATAATATGGATATATATATATAATAATATATATTATAATATATATATATATATATATATATATATATATATAGAATATATATTATATGTATATATATATATATATTATAGTATATTATATATATTATATATAGTTATATATATATATATATATATATATATATATATATATATGTGGTATAATAATATCTTTTCTTTGTGTTTCTTTATTATATATAAATATGTAAAACATAATATATATAATATATATTATATATATATATTATATATATGGTTTTCTGCAACTCCACCTAGTCTGGAGTTGCTAATATCAACACAAAACTCCCTTGTGCCGACACAGCACCCCTGTGCTACGAGGCGTCTTAAATGTGGTGGCACGTGAGTGGAAAGTTCCCCTCGAGCACTTGCCGCTACGGTACCTATAGAAAAGAGATAAGCACCAACATCGCGCCCGCACGAAGATAGAGGGTCAAGGAACTAGAAAGAAACGGACAGTTTATAGGTCTTTTGCCCTTTGACTCGACCCCTATCCAAAAGCCGGGTGAACACCTCCCCCCCCCCCAGATTGGAGAGCAGTTACTCCATACAAGGGCGGATGAGGCCCTTTGATAAATTAAGTAATTGTGAAGAGGAAAAAAGTCTCGCAGTCTAAACAGAACTCCCAGTTTCTTTGAGGCCGCCTGAGCAACCGTTGTGATGTTGAGGTTCCAAGACATTTGTTTGTTTAATGTTAAAGGCAAGGATGTTTTAGTATTGCCAAACAGGAGAAGACGATAGAACGTCGAAAGAGATAGGAAAGTTAGAAAGGTGTCTTAGAGAGGGAGATTTTGAAGAAGTTGAGTTTTAAGAATTGAATTCACAAAGTTCAGACGACCCAACCCGGAAAATTCTATGCCAGATCAGCGAGAAATGGAAACGGACATGATTAAGAGCGAGAGGCAATTCTAGAAGTAAGAGAGGGATCAGAATCAGAATGGTGAAATAGAGTTGAAGAAGAAGGGTCGAGTCATCGGCATATGAGTGAATAGAGTTAGATGTGCAGGTGCAAAGATCATTAATGAAAAGTAGGAATAAAAGTAGGAGATAAAGACAGACACCCTGAGGAACACCACTATTGACAGAAATAGAAGAAGAAGTTCGCCCCATCAACACAGCCGATATTGAGCGATTTGAAAAGAAAATAGACATAAGTAAGCAATAGGAGAAGGAGGAAACCCAAAGGAGGGGAGCTTGAGAGCAGTGACGCGGTGCATACCCGGTCAAATGCTTTGGATATGTGTCAAGCGCCACCACGCAAGTCTGCCCCGTAGTTCCTAAAGGGCGGAAAACCATAAATTCGGTTAAATAGGAAGTATATCGCCAGTAGACCTCGAACGCCGAAAGCCGTACTGGCGATTGAAAGAAGAGAATGAGATCCAGATGGTCTAAAAAGTGAGAGTTAAGAAGGGTTTTCAAAGATCTTAGATAGAATACAGGTGAGAGCTATAGGGCGACTAGTTGGAAGGATCAGAGCGGCTTCCTTTTTTCGGAGATAGGTTGACATGTGCGTGTTCTTCCAACTCACTGAGGGGAAAGTGTTAGTATTGAAGCAATATAGAGAATATAGTTAAACGAGGGGAGGGGCCAGCTCAGAAGCACACTCCTCAAACTCGGGGAGGAATGCCACCTGGGCCACCCGCCTTCCTAACGTCCATAGATCTCAGGAGCCCATGTCACCCGATCAAATGTAATCACAGGGCAAAGACAAAGGACACCTTGAGAGCCAGAAGTGGAGGAGGAGGAATGCCAGAATCGTCCAGGGTTGACTTAGAGGAAAATAAAGGAGGCCGAAGAGATTGACCTTTTCAGTTGGAGAGTTAGCACCAGAGCCATCAGACCGAATAAAAGGAGGAAAGGCAGATTTACAGAAGTTGTTTAGAGATGTTTTTTGGCCAAGAGGAAAGATTTGTCAGTGGAGAACCAAGGAGGTTAGCGCACCTTCGTTTTATGAAATCCCGCTTTGCTCGTCTAAAAGTATCCCTGCAACGATTTCTAGCTGAATGAAAATTAGCGAGAGTGATAGGAGAACGAGAATTTTACCACCCCCGATAGGCACTGTCTCTAGTCTGAATGGCCAGAGAACAAACACGATCGAACCATGGATTATGAGGAGAGAAAGAAGTTTAGTCGAAGAAGGCATGAACCTGCTCATCCCGTCAAACTGATTACAGCTCCCACCTTAGTGGGAGAAGACGAAGCGTCATAAGAGACAAAGCAGTCATTCAAAAAATATATATATATATCATACTATATTATATATAATATATAATATATAATATATATATATTATATATAGTTATATAATATATATATATATAATACGTAATATATATATATATATATATATATATATATATATATATATATATAATATATATATATATATATATATATATATATATATATTTATTAATTAATTATATATATATATTTTGAAAAGAGATTTCAAAATATATTTTTTTTTCTTGAAGAATAACAAAATTAAATAATCAAAATACATTAATATTTTAACATTATAATTATTTCCATTTTCGGAATTCGTTTGATATATCAAATTTCGAATATTTTTATGTTAAAAACTCGAAAAATTATAAATTTTGGCCTCATTTTAACTTGAAGATCATAGTAAAGATTTCCAAAAAGAAAATTGATTAATATTTAGGTTTATGTTTATATTTTGCATCATTTATAACAAAGAGTAATGGGATTAAAATATATTTTTTTATTTTGTTTGATTTAACGCTCTATTATTTTGTGTAAATTTACAGTTAACACCCGGTAAGAAAACCCCGGTTTTTTCCTGAATTTTGGCCGGGGCCGCGCCCGGTCGGTTTCCTTGTATAGGGGTGCCTAGGACCCCCATTGAGGGGGTTCCAGTGACTGAAAAAAGAGCACGAAGAGTGCAAAACAGAGACCGAAGGGGGAAGAAAGAAGGATGAAAGGTGAACTAATGAGCGAAAGATGAAGAAGGAGTCCTGACTCAGAGGAGTACGGAGTTGACAGCTGCACCGAAGGGCTGAGGCCGCTTACCCCATCCTTCGGAGGGTAATGCCCGCTATACACCTTCGGGGTGCTCACCCCTCTCAGGATTTCACACCAATTTGAAATGGGCGCACCCCTTGGGTTTTTGCTCTCGGGAGGGTGATGTGTTGCTTTAGTACTCTAGTTAATGAAAGCTGTTGATTCGTAAGTTTAGGTACGTTATGATAAATATTCTATATACTGTACTGGAAATTACCACTGATTTTTGTTTAAGAGAAATGATGGAGTTTGTTAGATATTCTGTGTTACTGCCGATGGTGTGTTAGAACGTGAGACGCTAGGTTTAAGTTTTTTGTTGAGTAATGTTTAGGTTTGCCCGAGAATTTTAACTAATGTCTACGTTTATTCGTAGTTTCAAATGATGTTATACCTCGCGACGAATGACACTTTGCTGAAGAGAGTGTCAATTCATAGTTCAAGATGCTGGTATCTTTGAATAGATTGGTCACTTTTTTTTTAAGGGATTTTGTTAGATAATACGTCTTTACCTGTTGCTGATATGCGGGAAAAGTGGGAACATAATCGAGTATTGTATGACTGTTAGGCTTACTTTAACCCCCCCTTTTTTTGGGGGAAAAATTAAGTAGGGAAAGTGTTTCAGGATGTTAGGGTTTTATTCATACGCGAAGTATGTTAGGTTTGCATTTGTGCATTATATTCTTAGTTGCAGGTTATAATATGTTAACTTTATTGATGCTAAAACTTTGTGGCGTAAGCATATATTTCGTAGGTCTGTATATAAAGAATTTATTTTTATGTTATGTTTATCCAAAATGATACCTCCGAAATATGACTTGGATCAATATGTTCAATAGATCATAGGCGAGGGGTGGGTAGGGGACTACTGGGATGGATGGTTCGATTTACTGATTACTGCTTTAAATCAGTAAACTATCTCACGCTTTAACTATGATATTTTAATCAGAGAACTTATTTTTATGTTATTCCAGGATAAATTTTGTTATTTTTATGTTATGCTTTTCCAAAATAACTTTGTTGTGATTGCAATTATTCGTTGGGGATTTATGATATTTTAGACGAGGTTATGATGAATTTATTGTTAAATATTACGAAGTTGATGTAAAAAATTCGGCTACGTTAGCATTATATTCGGGTTGTCAGTATGAAATGATTAGACAGGGTTGTGCTAAATTTTTGTTAAATATTACGATGTTAATGTAAATTAACATGATATTGTCTTAGAGATACTGCTTGAACAAAAGTGGGAATGAGGTTACGCTTTGTACGAAAGTGTTAGGTCTTACTGTTGTTACGTGCTGAAGTTGTGTTAATGTTAGTAGTTTATTCGTACGTAATGTGTGTGTTAGGCTTTGTCGTTGTACATTATATTCTTAGTTTCAGGTTATGGTCATGTTAACTTATTATGAACAAAACTTTGTGTTATGTATTAGCATTATATTCGATGTGTTAGTATAATAAAAGAAACTAGTATATTATGTGTATGTTTAGCCGAAATGATAAACTCGAAATATGACATGGAACCAATAGATCAATAGATCAAAAGGTCATGGAGGGAAGGGTGGGGAGG
>JABUQX010050984.1:0-23579 GCA_015478945.1 Trachelipus rathkii
AGAGAGAGATACCTTCCTCTCCATCCAACGCCCACTGAACTTAATTTTACATAGAAAACATAATGATCGATAATCCCATTCCTAAACCTCACTGATTAACATCCAACACACTACTTACATAACATCATCTTCATCAAAATCAATCATACTTTTCACTCGATACCATCATCGTAACCTACACAACTTGTATAACTTATGCAGATACTCTTGTGTTTAAAAGAAAGTATTACTTACACCATACTCTCTCTTACAGAAATCAATCACTTTCCTACATTCTCGCGATTTCTCCCGCCACCCAAACGACTGTTATGCCATCCCGTTTTTCATACTACCAACGATAGCGTCCATCCAACATATCAATCTGAAGCTCCTACTCACCCATCCGAACATCATTCCAGATTATCCAAAAAAGTACTCTCTCAACGGTTCCCTCGATGGCACATAGTTAACCCACACATACTTGACCTTTTCAACTTAAATTTACACCATTAGAATTCTAGGACTCACAACAAACAGAAGTTCTACCATAGGCTTGTACCCACAGTCACTCTCAAGAATTGCAACTGCTTCTCTCCGCTCTCTCATTCTCTGTCCAACACCAGCAAGCACACATTTTCACAACACCCCAATGCATTTCACTTTTCCTTTCATCTTGTTTCAGTCCAGCGAGCAAATCAAATTTGCCTTTTTTAATCTCCATCCCTCTTCCTCTTCCCTCACAGTTTATCCCTCTGACATTCATGTACCCATACGATTCCATACACATTTCGCTCAAAACTTAGAAGGTCGTTCTACGGGCGATCACTTCGACATACTCCGAGGCATCGCATAGCACATATAGGTATAATATAATATATATATATACTATATCTATATTATATATATTATTGGAGTGTTATATATGATATATAATATATATATTACGCGTTATATATATATATATATAATATATATATATATAATATATATAATATTATATATCATACAAGGAAGTATTAAAGAAATGTATTTATTTTTCTTATTTGTAGTTAACGTTTAAAGAAATTTTGCTTATATATATATATATATATATATAATATATATATATATACTACTATATAAATATAATATATATATATATATATATAATATATTATACTATCTAATATAATATATTATATTTATATTATATTAATTATATTTTAGCAATTTAAATTTGAATTTAATTGAATTATTTATAACAATCCTATATTTTGAGGTATCTGAGTAAACTTTATTTAAATATACTGTAGGTAAAGGTATGTGATACACTGAATGAATACTACAGCAAGGCAACTTTTATATTTGTTAAGATGGGTATGGGTTATATAAATATCTCTTCCAACATTTTTTCTCAGAAGGTAAACTTAGTATTCGTTTGGCGGAATTTTTCAAAATTCCGGCGGAAACAAACCGCGGAACAATGCAAATTCAGCCGATTCGGCGGAACGGAATTCTCGGTACAACTCTAATATAATACTATAATATATATATATATATTATATATATCTTATATATATATATATACTATATATATATATATATATAAATATATTATATATATATATATAATATATAATACACGTGGCGTATCAAGAATTTTTTTTCGGGGGGGGCCAAACAAATATATATATATATAACTATTATTATATATATAATATATATATACTATATATATATATATATATATATATATATATATATATATATATATATATATATATATCATATATATATATAATACTTAGGGATGTGCGAATGTTAGGGAACTCAGCTGCTGAAACGTACTCGAATAGCGGTGATCTGGTTGGCTTAATAGGATTGTTTAGATGAGTGCTGTGGTAGGATAGACGAGGGGAGATATTACAGGGCCGGAAATAGTCATAGTCGGGTCTAATATGTGGGCCCGACCAATACATGTAGTATATGGTGTCAAAGTTCGTCATGCCGCGATTTAGAGGAAAATCTGTAAAGAAAATTACCACTGCAACAAAAAAAGCGGTGAATTTTTTCTTGGATGTGTAAGCTTTTGTAGGCAGGATATAGATATAAGATTTAATAGGGGCTTTTGCGGTGCCTCTATAGAGGATAGGTGCTGACTTAGGTCTCATACGCGGTATATGAGTTATTTGCCTCAAGGATTTGGCTGTATCCAGCATCGCGGCCGTGTTTAGTGTGCCGAATATCTCTCATTGGATTCGTGATTTATTTGGCATAATTCCCAGTAGAATTTGATAAGAGATGTATTGTTGGTGGAAGGCTGTATAAGGCGTTACCATCCGCATATTAATTAGTAGTAGGTGACGATAGTTTGACTGGGGTCCGGATATTAGGTTCGTCTATAGATCGCAGAGGAAGATTCTTTGAACTTTAACTTATCTCATGTATGGGGATGGCAATGACCTGTGGGGATGAAGTGGTTTATCGATCGCCCTGAAATGCATCGGTAGTGGTCCGTCTATTCGGGGTTAAACAATGTGCAGGCCGGTGAGATCTGAAGAAATGTAGTATTTGGGAGAGGTTGGGATATATGTGCCGACAATCTGGTACACTATGAGAAGGCCTGTTGGCTGTCGGGAGATGTTATGGAGTGAAATATGACTATGGACACTAGCTACAGCAGGTAAGAGAAGTATTTTTATCGTAGGCCAGCGAGGAAGCAGAGCTGCGGAGGCTTCTTCCAGTCAGATGGTACCTTGTGTATATGAGTCGAAGTTGCAGCCTACTACTCGCTATGGGACTCCAGCATACGATGCAGGTGAGTGGGGACTGTTTATTGACACTTCCAAGAGCATGTTTAAAGTGTGTGTTTGTTAACAGGCAAAGGTATGCTTTCTTTCGGCCTTCAGTAGGCGCACTCGGTACGGATTGAGAGAGGAGTAATGCAAAAACTCAAAGACGTTTGGAAGGCTACATATTGGTACCACTGGATGGTAATAATATGCGTCGCCTCAAATGGTAACATTTTGCTCAGTCAGCAAAGCAGGTTTCACCAAATAACCCTGCTTCCTGTGCTTAGGACAGCCGGGCGGCAAAGGGATCACTGGACAAAAGAGAATGGCCACCGAGGGAACCTTGACGCCAGGTGACAGAACATCGTACGTGAAACACTTGTACAGAGAGAAAAATCATCTTACCTCCACTACATAATTTCTTGGTTCTGATGAAACATTTTTAAGGCCCTGGACCATGATGATGAATGCTTCCACTATATATATCTCAACGTTTCCTGGTCTGAGTGAAGAGAAGAAAAGCTGGGATATTTGAATGGCCCACAAATACGGACATCCTCCGTGATGCCTTCTGCTCCAAATATGGACTGTGTTATGAGGCAAGAGGGTGGGATTTTCTTTTCCGATGTACGCAAAGAATTTTTCTGGGGACAGGAAAGCGAGAACCACTACCATTGTACAGGAACTGCTAGTTAGACAGTTTTCAATCTCATGGATGTAGAATGAGTATAAGTTGCACTACTTTACATTCTCACCTAAGAAAATTCCGGATAACTAGGCGATGTTAGTGATGAGCAAGGTGAACGCTTCCATCAAGATCTCAAATATCATGGAAGGACGTTCAGGACAAGTGGGATTCATATGACTATTGTTGAGCTTGATGAGGGATACTTCCAGACGCTATGAACAGTGATCGCTACGAAGAGAAAGTTACTACCATCAGTAGGTATGTTTACATAACTAAACCCATTCCTTCTATTAATTCATTGTGTCAATATTAAGTCTTTTATTCATAGTGTGTATTTTATGTTATACATATATTATAAAAGACATGTATCATCCTATACGATTGGTTTCCTTCTCTCACTTATATATCAATATAATATATATATATATAATTATATGTATATATATATATATATATATAATATATATATATAAATTCATAGAATATATATTTATTATATATATACTATACTAATATAATATATATATATATATAATATATATATCATATATATATATTTATATATATACTTCCTTTATTGAGGTAGACCCTCTTGAAAAAGGTAAAATCATAAAATTTTGCAAATCTGTATTACACACAATTCTCACAAATGCGATGCCAATTCACGCCTAAAAAATTGATGGAATTGAACAATTCTTTTTATTACGCTCACATTATTAGAAATTTCATGTTTAACAGTGAATAAATAAAAAGTAATAAACAAAAATATAAATAACTATTTCTTACTATAGCAAACCATTCACATATTAAAATAATTAAATGAAATTGAAAAGTTTCGTAGTTAAAGGTAGTTAAAGACTAAACTTCATTTGAATCTGACAGCTCTATAGGTTAAAATTGACAGAACATTAGCAGTTCTCTATTTTCAGGGGATAACCTATATCTTATGCTTTCATTCTCATTTCAATCTCTCTTCCTATTCTCTCATTTTCGACTGATTCTCTCTTTCTATTCTTTCTAGCTTTTACGACACAAACTATTCTCTTTCTTTTTTTCCACCAATTGAAGGGAATCTCATTGTCTTCACTGGAATAGTAGGCAAACTTAATATTATTATTTTTTTATTGATTTATTCCGTATGTAGACTTTTACTTTTATGTACAATAATCCCATCGTCAGAAGAATGGGGACTTTCTTTTTTACTCTCACTTTCTTTTATCAATGACCATTTTGATGCCACACTTTCTTTAAAAACAATCCATTAAAGAAGAGAAAATGGAACCTTCGCTTCACTTCCCCACTACGTAAATCATAGTCAGCAGATAGAGTCAGGAGCTAAATTTTCATGCGCATTTTTTCCATGCCTCAACGACATATTTTTTACTGATTCATCTGATTCATGGTTTGAAAAATTAGCTTGAATGCGCAGATCTAGAAAGTAGCTACACACAAAGACTTATCACATAGAAACTTAGAAATCTTTTTTCTACTGATTTCTTAAGCTCTTAACGAGTGTAATTTTATTCCACTGAAGCTTTTGCTTTTAAATAGCCTTATTTAAAAATAAGATTTATTGCTAAATGGAGGGATCACTTGGGCGACTGTTATTCATCGTTATTGCTTGGTTTAAAGATGTTGTCAATGGCTCAAGTAAATGGAATATTTTGCCACTGAAAATCAGTCAACATTTTCTGACTGCATTCAGCAGCGTATATGGATTGGGGAACTTTTTTTTCAAACATCTTTTTAAGCATATCATAAGTTCTGTTCAGCATGTAGAAACGTCTTGATTTAATTAATTTATGCTGCTTGACATTCAGCTGCATCTGTTAAAGTTTTACTTTGCAGTGCGTGCTGAATGGTGAAGAATGAGAGGATATGCTTTGCAACGTAAATAAATATATCTTAACAGACCTTCTGACATATATTGATGAATCTGTGAATGCATAGTTGCACATGTGAATAAAATGAATTGATAGCAAGCACTCCCTTATACCAGTACCATGTTTGGCCATTACCGGTAATCACATAAATGGAATTCTATTTTTTTAGAATATTGAAAAATGTAAAGGCCTTATAGGATCTGACAAAATGACAAAGATTTTCGCATATTGGCTACAATAGTCTTTGGCTAATATTTTTATTTTTTGGAATAATAAAACTTCAAGTTTAAATTGAATAACTTTCCCTTATGTTGGCGTAATTTATTGTTTATAAGCTCAATATTCGGCCGAATAGTTCGGCCAAAAATGCCGATAGAATATTCAGGCTATTTTGGCCGATATAGGCCGAATCACGCGATAATTACGATATTCGGCACATTATATCCCTAATATTTTTTATATATAATATATATATATATTATATATTTATATATATATTATTAAAGTTGCTAAGAAAAAATATTAAATTCCTAAGAAAAAATGGGAAGAATTATATGAATTACTAAAATCATCTAACCCTAAATTGTTAAGTTTAATCTCCTGACATGAAGTGTGAGCAAAAGTCTGAGATAAATCTCATTTTTTATTTCAATTATTTCGAATGTATGTGATGAGGCAGGGCAAGTCACAATAAATCTTCCATCTCAATAGTATTTCTCAAGTAGGTTCAGAAGTTCTAAATGTTGAAAGCTTCTTTTTCTACTGAAGGCTTAAACACGGGCAAAAGAATTGCTACTTGGCAAACAAGATGTGACATATTTGGAATGTGTGACTGCGAACAAGAACTAGTCCATCTATTGCGGTTTTGGAGCGACCTGTGCTGTGATGCCTTTCAACTTCATAAATCCCATTCTGCTTTTACTAAATTTCATATTTGGGCTTTCGAGAATCTTCCTTGTAAAGATATTCACAATCTTTTGATCTTTATTTGGCACATGTGACACAACCCCGTTCGGCGTATGACAACATTGCAAGGAATAGATTTAAAAACCTGTCGTCTAATGAGCTGATATATTAAAGTTATCCTAAAATGGGTATACCAAAAGTGGGTGTGCGATGACATAAGTTAAGTGGTGAAGTAGGAATATTAAGTCTTGTATTTTTGGGATATTTGTTAATTCTTTGTACATCGCAATTTAATACTCAGTTCAGATTCAGATGCGCTTAACATTCTTCAAAAATCAGCTGAATTCTAATGTTCCTTTTCTCTGATGGTTTGCAAGTTTAGAGTATTTAACTAATGGACTTACGAGATTTAACTAATGGACAGCGACGAATTATATAAATTTAATTTAATTCTTCTGCACTTAATATTATTAACGGATATGTACCTAAAATTTTTTGATGTGTCTAGGAGAAATTTCGGAGGGGCATGGGCCCCTGGCCGCCCCCTGAAATACGCCACTGTAATGTATATATATAATAAGTATAAATATATATAGTATATATATATATATACGTATAATATATATCTATTATTATATATATATATATATATATGTATATATTATATATATTAATTATTATTATATTATATATATATTTAATATATATTAATATATTATATATATTATATGTATATATATATATATTATATATATATATTAATCATAATATATATATATTCTATATAATATATATATATATATATTAGGCTATATATATATATATATATTATATATATATATAATAATATTATAATTAATATTTTATTAATTATAATAATATATATATATATATAATATATATATAATATATATATATATATATTATATATTATATATATATATAATATATATATATATTATATATATTATATATATATATATATAGTGATGCAAGTCAATTTCTCCAAGGCATTTTTTTTTTTCATTTTAAATGTAGTTTTTTCATTAAAAAATAAGCATTGAAAAAAAACATGTTTTTTTGCTTTTTTTTATTTTTCACTGCTTTTGATCTTTTTAATCTAATTGTTAACATAAAATATAAATTAAGCTATATATATTATTTAATATAATATATATTATATATATATATATATATTATAATATATATATAAATATATATATTATATATATATATATATATAATATATCTATATATATCAGGAATGGGAAGTCAAAAAAAAATAAATCAACTCCCAATCCGACTTTCAGAGTCGATTTTTAAACACAACCGTACTCTCGACTCCAAGAGTCGATTTTAAAACAACAAACTCCGGAAAAAAAACAAAGATTATATTATTATATTATTATTAATTATTATTATTATTATGATTATTATTATTATTATTAAAATTGATTATCATAATATAATTATAATATTGTATATTTTTTTTTGTTAAAAAGTTTACGTGTGCGTAAGTAGGCCTACTCATAATTCTAAGCATCCTATTATCCTAAAAGTGGAGGAATATAATATTTTTTATCAAAATTTCATAATTTTGATGTCATAATTTTTTTTTTCATGTTTATTTAGCATATATATAATTGAAATAATCATTAAAAATAATAATAATAATATAATAAATAATAATAATAATAATAATAATATAATAATAAATAATAATAATAATAATAATAATAATAATAATAATAATATTATTCTTATAAATATTATTATTATTATTAATTATTTTATTATTATTATTATTATTATTATTATTATTATTAGTGATTTTTTAGTTCATAAAAAAAAAAAAAAAAACATAGCTGCAATGATATTTTGTCGAAACAAGAATGGACAGGACGTGTCTCACGAATTTTTTATCAAGTTGTATTTATGTATTATATTTTATATATATTTATATTCTATCATTAAATATAATTATATTATATATTATATATATATATATTATAATATATATATATATATATATATATATATATACTATATAAAGTTAAATACCTAAATTTCATATTATTTAACCAAATTTTTATTTGGGGGTAGGGGATGAACTACTGGTTTCTCAAGAAAAATATTGACGTATTCAGACCAGGGAAAAAAAATACGCATAGAAAATGTTAAAATATCGCTGGAAAAAAAGTTTTTTCTTTCTTTTCTTTTATTATAAGGAAACAATTAAAAATAAACAATTAAAATTGCGCTAGCAAAAATGTCAAATAAAAATGTACGTCTTTTTATAATAAAAACTTCAATTAAGTTTTCCAAATTTTTGTGTTTAAAGTTACAAAATTGTTTTGGAAGTCGAAAGGAGTCGTTTTTTTTAAATCGACTCCCAACTCCGACTCCCCCTCCTTACCCCTGAAAACGCTCGACTCCCCATCCCTGATCATATATATATTATATAATATATATATTATATATATATATATATATATAATATAAATATATATATATATATACTATATATATATAATAGTACTATATTATATATATTAAATAAATATATATATATATATATATATCTATATCGTGATGGAGCGAAGCTGAATTTTTGCATTACCGCGGTTGCGGTTTTTTTGCGGATCTTAATTTTTCAACAACCGGCGGTGTGAGGTTTCTTAAATTTTCAACAACCGCGGTTGTGCAAATAAAAAAAAATTTTAACAATTGCTTTGTTTCTACTACTACTTTACCTCTACTACTTATAACTAATAATCATAATATATTAATATTAAATAATTATTATTGATTATTATTATGTATGTATTATTTATTATTCATTATTATTATTATTATTATTATTATTTTTTATTATATTATTATTTTATTATTATTATTATTATTAATTATTATTATTTATTATTAATCATTATTATTATTTTCCTTGAATATTACTAAATTTCGTCTTTTAATGTGGAATTTAGCCTCTGTTGGCAAGAGTTACGAGGGTGTGATGAGGATATATATATATATATATATAATATATATATATAATATATATATTATTATATATATATAATTAATTATATTATATATATTATATTATATATATATATATATATATAACCACTCATTCATGACCACATTCTTCCCAAGACTGGGGGTAAGGTTCTCAACATGCACCGGGAAAGAAAAATAGTAGAAGAATATGACGCAAACTTCGAAAGAAAGCCCAGCCTTAACACCCCCTTTATACTTTTAGTGAGAGGTCGCACTCAGAAAATTCACCCTAGAGCTTCATGGGCCGCGACGGACCCTCTATGGCATCTCGTAATGTGGGGTTCATTCTTGGCAAGGTGGGCCACAATTATTGTACCTCAGAAAGGCCCGGCCCATTCTTCTATTATGCACCTTTCTTCTGCCTCTGCAATCACATTTTTCCTCCAGGCATTCCTTTATGACTGAATCCACTTTTTTCTTCGTCTCCCCAGCCGGCGATTCCCAGCACACTCACTAATATACAACCGGCTGTCATCCATGAATTCCACATGACAACCATCTCAACGTATTTATTATTATTCTCTCATTTACCCTGTTCTTCACACCACACAACTCTATATATCGTTCATTTTCTCATTTTTATCAATTCTTCTACACACCTAGCAGACCTAATTGTCCATCTGAAACACATTGTACTTTAGATCTACCGCTTTATTCAAGACATAGACTCAATACTATTAACATTACACAGGTAACTACATACTTCATGTAAGATCTAGGAGGCACTAAAAGCTTAATACTTTACAGTCCAACAGCACGATTTAATTGCAACGAGCCACCTTCCTGCATTTTGCAACTTTCTACTACACTCTGCATCATCCGTTCTTTTTATGCAACATATATCCTAAATATTTAACTTCAGACATTGTTTCCAGCTGATACCATTCTAACATAATTCACTGAAGACTGCACACTCGCACCATAACTTAACCTTATCACGTTCTTTCCAAACCATCCTTTAACATACACCCTACCAAATCTTATTACCAATCATTTTAAATCTCTTCGATTGTCACACAACAAAAATCATCTATACATATAAACTATATATTATATATATTTATATATATATATATATATATATTATATTATATATATATATTTATATATAAATATATATATATATATATAATATATATTATATATATATATAGATATATATATATATATATATAATATATATATATATATATATATATATTATATATATTATATATATATATTCAAAAAACCCCACAGGAAATAAAAAAAAATAAAAATTACGAAAATCACGAACTATATTTGAGAGGACATACCGCCTCTTCTCATTCAGGCTCGTAAATAAAGACTTATTAAATGAAGGACAAATTATTAGTTCAATAGGTGGTTGCGGTATTTAGTTTAGATGTTGGGATTTAGATATTTCATAAAATAAGACATTTTTGAAAAGTTCAAAAGAATAAAATTGGTAAAATTTAATGAGCATTTGATTTAAATTTATTAAAGTTTTTTTTTACAATCTCGATTAAAAAAATTCTGTTAATTGTCTTTTGTAAGTGTTTATCACGGGAGATATCAGTTCTATATTTGCAACATCGATCCTGTGTTCCTTCTCTTCTCTATGCTTTTGCAGGGATGAGTTACGGTCAAAATTTTTAGAGAGTAAAGTGGTTATTTTCTTCTTTTCATCAAGTTTCTCAATAATATAAAGATACTCTAAATCTTTGCTAGGTTTTTTAATAGAACCCAACATTTTTAATTTCTAAACATCATATTTTTAAATTACTTGTAGGAATTTTTTTAGTAGTGTTGGGAACACCACCTGAATCAAGCATAAAATCTTTAGTATGTATCTTTTAAAATTGTCAGTTGGATAAGGCCTATTATCTTTCAATTTTTGAAAAGAAGAAAATACCAACTTTCTTACTCTCTAAAAATTTGCGAACGTAACTGCGACCGTAAAGCATAGAGAAGAGAAGGAACGATGGGATCCGATGTTACAATATAGAGCTGATATCTCAGTTCATAGACGCTCAAAACATGTGAATCTTTCTAGACTAAGATGCAATAATCTTAATGTTTTAATCTTTCTTCAGTGCACTTACCGATTTTATATTTTTAAATTTTCAAAATCTTATTTATGAAATATCTATATACATAATTAAACAACACTATTTTACACACTATTTTGTTCTTTACTTTTATTGGTTTTTTTAGCGAGCTGATGCGGGGGAGGCGGTAATGTCCCTCGAAAGTATAGTTCGGTTATTTGTAATTTTGCTTTTGTTTTAATTTTATGTGGTGGTTTTCATACTATATTTACACGTTTATTGTGTTTTCCCTGTTTTAATATATATATATACTATATATATATATTATAATAGGTTATATATATATATATATATATATATATTATTATTAATATTATATATTATAATTATATATAGTATATATATATATATATATATATTTATATAATATATAAAAAGAGAGAAAGTTTTGATAGCATAAGAGAGTATTTTAAAAAGATAACTTCCTGACAACCGCATTTGCGGTTTTTAGAGCAGTGACAACCGCGGTTGAGGTTGCAGTTGCGGTTGTGTGGACCAGTGACAACCGTGGTTGCGGTTGCGGTTGTCAAAATATGTGCGGTTGCTTCGCATTTGCGGTTGCTTCGCATTTGCGGTTGCGGTTATTTGATCCATCACTAATATATATATATATATATATTTTTTTTTTCTTTCTTTCTTTGTCCTCTCTTGTTTTCCCACTAGATGTGGAGTTGGGGTGCATAACATGCATGAAAAATAGGACACTTAAATAGAAAAGCATGACATAAGTCGAAAGGAAAGCCACCACCCTCCCTCCTTACCAAGTCTTCCATACCCTTTAGTGAGAGCTCATCATAGTCTAAAATATCCATACTTGGGCTTCACAAGACCTCAAGGTACTTTCATTGTGGTATCTCATCAATGTGGGGTTCATCCCTGGATCAGGCCTACAACCATACCCTCTCACAAAAATCTGCCATTCACTCCTATTTTGAACCTTTCTTTTCACTTCTGCCAAACTCACATTCTTTTATTGACTCAATTAACTTCTCTTTGGTCTCCCAGAGGGTTGATTCAAAGCACACTCACTACTATACATCCACTTAAGCAACCAATTATTATTCATCCTCTCCATAAGACCAAACCATTCCAATACAATCTTGTTTATTCTCTCATTTACGCCTTTTTTCACACCAAACAATTCTCTAAAACGTTCATTTCCTCATTTTACCAGTTCTTCTTATACATAACACTCTCCCAAGATCATCCATCTGAACACATTGCACCTTAGATCTATACCTCTTAATCAGGGTTGGCAAAAAAACACTTTTTTTGAAAAAGCCCAGTGGGCCCATGTTTTTTCGGTTTTTTTCACATAAAACCAAAAAAAAACGGGGAAAATTGTTTTTTTTCATTTTTCCTTTCCTTTTCAGCAATAACTGCAATTTCATATTAATTTAATTGTTTGTTTTCAAGTTATTATAATTTTGATTATAACAGTAATGCCAAAGACTCTGGGATCCGGAAGCAAACTAGGGAATGAATGGACTGAAGTTCTGAATGTCTAAGGCACCAGCAAAGTAAAATGTAATATTACCAGTGATGCAATTAGCAATAAAATTGAAAGAATAAAAGTGCATCTGAAAAAATCTCTGTAAGCGCTCGCATATTTCTGGCATAATATAGTGATCAAGTGCTAATTACATATGGTTGAAAGTATGGATTTACAGATGTGAAGAAAGGGATTCATCTTTTTCCAATGGCTGCGAAGACATTCAACAATGAAACATGGTTAATCTGTATCTGACACATCAAAAACTCAAAGGAAATTTGTTCTAATATCCAGTTAAAATGGCAACTGAACAAAGAAATTCTTGATCAAAAAATATCAAAGTTTTTTTTTTATGCTAATAACGTCTTATTTTTAAATATTGAATTGAAGTACTTTGTTGAAAAGATACAAGCCTTAAGACCTGGTTACTCCTCACCATCTCGAAAAAATCTTAGCAGGTGTCACTTTTGGACGCGGCTCATATATATTCCGTATATATATATATATATATATATTATAATTTATATATATATATAATATATATTAATATAATATATTATATTATATTATATATATTTATATATTATTATATATATTATATATACTTATATATATATATACTATATATATATATACTATTTATATATATATATTAATTATTATATAATATATATATATAAATATATATATAATAAATATATATATATTATATATATATTATATATATATATATATATATATATATTTATTTTTTTTTTAAAAATGAATTAAAAAGAGTTTATAAAATATTTCACTAAGTAAAAAGAGTAATTATAATATTATTTATTTTTGGTTTACTTTTTATTTTGCAATTATTCTGAATTTTTTTTGAAAAACTAAGTGGGCAAAATTGCGGTTTTTTTCAAGTGGGTTTTTTGAAAAAATCGGGTGGGTTTTTCAGGTCGGGGCCAACTCATGCACCTGCTTTATTTCCAGACCTAGTTTCACTACTTACTTAACAAGGTAAATGGGGATATATGATTTCGGGCTGGGTTTACAGTTTGGGCTAGAGATTTATAGTGGTTTGATTGAGTTTGAATTGTGTTTATAATATTGCAAGTTTGGGTGGTGACCGCAGAATTTTTGCGGGGCCCGGGGTGCTCTAATTTAGCCGGGGCGGGGTTAGCTAAAATTAGAAATGTAAGTCAATAACACTGAAAGTTTAAAACTTTGGATGAAAATTAAATATAATTCATTAATTAATATTTAAATTATAAAAAGGAATACATTTAATTATTTCAATTAAATAATTATTTTCGAAAGAAATTTTTTTTAGAAAATAATTGCATTTTGAGACAATGTCATGAGTTGGTATGTACGCGGGGTGGTTAAATATAACTGGTTATTATGGTATGTGAAGTTCTGGGTCGTTAATGTGACCGTTGCGGGGGGCGCGTGGTTCGTGTGTAGTATATATCTGACTGTATTGTCCGAGTGGGGCGTTTTGGCAGGTTTCTGATCTAGTCTACTCGTGCGGATGAGTGGTGTGGTAGGGTGGACTTGTAATAGTGGTGCGTGTGGGCTGGTGTGCGATATTCGCTGTGTGCTGATTGTGTGGGTATAATATATATATATATTAAGTATATATATTTTAAGAACTACTTTGTCGTAGTGATATATTACTTTAGAGAGGAAGACCTTGGATTCTTTTTTAGTATTAAGCTTTACTGTCATTCATTTTATTACTAAATGTAAACAAATTAAAACATTGGTTAAGACACTTTTTTTAATGAAATAAATTTTAAAAAGGAAAGCTAATTTTTCGTCCGACACGCGAGACCTCTTCAGGCTAAGGGACTGGATTTTTTCTTTGATTTGCATCATTAAAGTGTGGTTTCAGTTGGTCTGCTATTTTCTTAATGGTGTTGTTGAAATATTTTGATGTTTTAAGATATTCATTTTGTATAAAATCTTACCTTTCTAAGTTATTGTTTGTAATTTTTGTCATTAAAATGAAAGAAACGTTATGTTGTATGAGAGATTGGGCCTTCCATGTACTTTATGTTCCATATATTAAACAGCTCATTAATCTCCGTCATTCCAACGATAATTCTTTCATTTTAATGCGCAAATTTTACAAAACAAAGCTCTTCGGCTGAGTATGGGATCCACTGGTCTCCCATCAATCAGTCACATATATATGATGTGAACTAACAGATTTGTATTACACTTGGTTTACCCCACCCTCTTATTAAAACAATAGGTTGTGATTTGGATTAGATATGTAGATGAGATTTTTGTCTCCCTCCCTCACAACAACCTGAACTCCTAATGATGTCTAAAACTAATTAACTCTATTCATCGTTCAGTTCAGTATACGATAGAACTTCCAACAACTATCCCCTTCCTCGATACCTTAAACACATGGAATAACAATCACTCAATTTACTATATATACGAAAACCAACATTCGCACAAATATATAACTTGACTATCTACTCATCTCCCCAAACACAAATTAATGTTCGTGTCATCTTATTTCTCCGTGGCTTCGTATATGGGCTCTGCCCCTCTTCTAGCAGCAAGATAATACATCACAATCTTCAAATACTTTACTATCCTGAGTTTTTCATGACAAAAGCATTTAACAAAGCAAAAAGAGGTACTATAGGCACTTTTCCGAAAATAGCAATCATCTTTTTACCAATTCCTCAATTCATTAAATTCGTTAAAACAAATATTACCAAAAAAGATTACCCTCATTCCATCAAATAACATCAACTTAAAAAACATTCTCAAAAACCCCAAAACGAAGAAATCTCCCAAAGCTGTATTATCACATCCCTGCATACTGCAATAAAACAATATATAAGGTGAAACCATAGATTTGCAAAGAGAAAAAATAATACAGATGACTGCAAAGGACACATAAATTAGCTTTAAGCAAGTTCATAGGCGTAAACAGGCCACTCTATCATTGATCAAAATATAAAGATGATAGTAAATATTCAATTCACACGAACATCTGAAAATATCGGATTCCTTTTGCATTTATATTAGTAACAACTACAATAAGCATCCCGGTTAAGATAGATTTTTTACAAAATGAATATCTGAAACATCAAATTAATTCCAGACACAGAAGAAAATACAGACCAACTGAACACAACTTGAACTGGAAGATCAAGAAAGAAATCCCGTCCCTTAGCCTGAAGAGGTCTCGCGTGTCGGGACGAAAATTAGCTTTCTTTTTAAAATTTATTTCATTAAAAAAAAGTGTCTTTAACAATGTTTTTAATTTGTGTACATTTAGTAATAAAATGAAGTAACAGTAAAGCATAATACTAAAAACGAATCCAGGGCTTCCTCTCTAAATTATAGTATAATATATATATATATATATATATATATATATATATATATATATATATATATATAATATATATATTATATATTATGATTATATTAATATATATATAGTATTATATATAATATATATATATAATATATATTATATATATATATATATATATATATATTATATATTATATATATAATTATATATATATACATTATACTATATATATATATATATTATATATTATATAATATATATTACTATATATATATATATTATATAATATATATATATATATATATATTATATAATATATATATATATATATATATATATATATATATATTATATATATAATTCCCAAGTTAATAAATAATTTTGAAAGAGTTTTGGAAATCTTTTGTATTTTCTTGACGCATATTGACTTAAATAAATAATACAATGAATCATTTACCAATTATAATTGAAAACCTTGTCCGAGTGCATTGGGAAGATTTCAAAATTCGATTATTTTTTAATGTTAAAAACTCGGAGAAAATTATAATCTTGGGCCTAATCTTTAATTTGAAATCATAAGTAAATACAAAAAAAATTGGATTTATATTTGGTAAATTAAAAAAGGAAAACATAAGAGGTGATCTAGAAATAGTAAATGGATTTGTGAAGATATATGTTTTTGATTTTTTTTGATTTACCTCTATTTATTTAGTGTATAATTTACAGTTAAATCCTGGTAGAAACTCTTTTTCTGTTTTTTGGCCGGGGCCGGGGCCGGGGCCGGGGCCGGGGCCGGGGCCGGGGCCGGGGCCGGGGCCGGGGCCGGGGCCGGGGTTAGCCGGGGCCGGGGCCCCGGTCGGTTCCTAATTGCAAGCTTGGGTGGAGGCTGCATCTTAATTTGGCCAAGGATGACTGAATAGTTCTTGGGAGAGTTGAATTCAGGTGCTATTTCTGGTGGGTGTTTGTTTAGTATACTGTTTGGTGGTCTGTTTCTAGAGAGCTTCCAGTTAGTAGTGTGTGGATATGCTTAGTGTAAGATGTGTTGTTTTATGGTGGTGGGATGTTGTTCAGAATTTGTTTGTAAAGTAGTGCAGGTGAAGAAGGCATGGATGTTGGGGTATTTGAGCTTTGGCGATGAATTGTGTGCCAATCATTTCTAGGTGTATATCTATGGGTAGTATTTTAGTTTCCTCGTGTAAGTGTTGTTGTGGCGTTGTTGATGTGCATCTAGTTATATTCTAAGTGCTTTGTTTTGTGCTGTTTGTAGTTTTTTTGTTGTTTTTGGTCAGTTGTGGGTGCCAGGTCGGAGAGCCATAGTTTAGTGTAAGACGAATAAATTGTTTGTATATGATGATGGATATGTTTATTGTTTGTAATATCAGTGCCAATGATAATTTTTAGAATGTTCAGTTTCCTGTTTGTTGATGAAGTTAGGTTATCTATGTGTTTTGTGAAGGTGAGATGTGTGTCAAATGTTACTCCAAGGATTTTGGGAGTTTTATTGGAGGGTATGGCTATATTGTTTATGTAGATTTGGGGGGGGGGTGATACTGAGTTGGTGGTCCATAGTAATTAGTGTGTTTGATGATTTGTTTGGTGAAGCGGACATTCTGTTGTCAGTTAGCCATGTTTGGATTTGGTTGATATATTCCTGTGTCAGATTTGCTGCATTGTTTAGCTTCTGGTGGGTAGTGGAAATGTTGATGTCATCAGCATAGGTAGTTATGTTTGTGTGACCTGTTTGTGGTTGTGGGATATAGGCTGTGAATAGGTTGAATAATGTGGGGAATAGGATTGCTAATTTGGGTACTCCTTTTTTGATGTTTACTGTACAGAATTTTTTGTTGTTAGTTTGTACTTGAGCTGTTCTTCCTGATAGGAAGTTAGAAATCCATTTCTTTAGGTTTGTGGGGATATTTTATCTTGTTATTTTGAGGATTAGAATGTGTTTGGATAGTGTCAAAGGTTTTGTTAATTAATGTCAATTGCTATGAGTATTTTGTTTGTAGGTTTTAAGTTCAGACCATTGATTACAGGTTGAATGATGTTGAGTGTAGTTGTGGTTGAGTGGTTTTGCTGAAAGCCATGTTGGAATTTGTGTTTGTGGTGTTATTTTGTTCAGTATGATTTTTTCTAGAAGTTTACATAGTGTTGATAATATAGAGATGGAATGATAAGATGAGGGGTTACAGGAGGAGTTTTCCGGATTTCAACTTGGGTATAATTACTGCATTTTTCCAGATAGCGGAGATGAAATATGGGCGGATGGACCTATTGTATATGTGTGCTAGTTGGGTTAATGTGGTGTTCGCTAAGTGTTTGAGATGTTCCTTTGAGATGTTTGTAAATCAGTTGTGTTTATTTCTACTGTTGGGCTGTGGTTACTTTTTATTTTCCTGAGGGCTCTGGTAATTTTCCTGTTCTGTGGGTGTGTGTGTTTATGACTTTGGTTTGCAAAATGTGTTGCGAGGATGTTTGCATGTTGTTTAGTGGATTGAGGGTTTTGTGTGTTTGGGTTTTTGATAGATTCATGGGTATGTATTTGAAGGTTAGTTTGCATTTCTCAGTATTTCTATTGTTTTCCACATTAGGGTATTGTTCGTGTGTTGGATGTTTTTTGTGTGGAAGGTTTGAAAGTTATTCAAATGTGTTTTTGTTAGGTTTGCGATTTGGCTGTTTAGGGTGTTGATCTGTGTTTGAGTTCAGAGTGATGTTGGTACTGATGTACTGAGTGAATTGTGTTGTTTGATTAATTTTTTGATTTCTGGTGTTAGGGTTGGGTTATATTTTCTGATGTATCCTCTGGAAATGTTTTGATTTGAGGTTTTATGGATTGGTAATATAAGGTTTTGTATTGCTTTATTGAGTGTTGAGGCATTTGTGATATTTAGAGGATGTGTGTTGTTGACTATGTGATTGGTGAATTTTGTCAAGTCAGTATTTTTTTAATTTGTGTATGTTTTCTTGGGTGGGTGTTTTGTTTTATTAACATGTTGATATTTTATGATAATGGGGATGTGGTCAGAGTTTAGATTAGTTAACATTGACCAGTGGAGTTTGGTGTGTAGATTAAGTGAGCATAGTGTTAGGTCTGGTGATGTGGGAGTTTGGTTAGTTTGTGAGTGTAATTCTGGTATGGCAGTTTATGTTGTTTAAAATGTTTAGATTTTCTAGATTTGATATGATATGAGTTCCTCTATGGCTTGCTTCTTGGGCATTGTACCATGCTGGATGGTGGGCATTGAAGATGCCTCCCATTATGAGATTAGGAAGGTTTGTGATGCAGGTGAGGTTTCTAAGGCAATGAGGTGATGTGTGGTGGGGGATATATAAGGTTATTAAGTTGTGTGGCTTTTTATTTATCATTCCAGTAAAAGATTGTATTTTGGTGGTGGTGGTGGTGGTGTCATTTAGTGCAGTTGTGGTATAAGAGGTAGTGTTTGTATATGGTAGTGAGTTGTGTATGAGAGTTAACTGTGTGATTGATTGGGATTTGAGGTGTGTAAATGGCATAGAGCCATAGAATTTTGGTTCTGGGTGATCTTTTGTTATGGAGTCCATTTGTGTTGAATTGTAATATGTTTATGTTGTGTGTTTGTTTATGTGTTGTAGGATTGGCAGTTGTTGTAGGTGGAGTGAAAACTTGGCAAATCCAATTGTGTTGAGAAGGGGGAAGAGTAGTGAAAGGTGAGCAGTATTTGTGTATCCACTGCTCACATTTATTGCAGCAGATTGAGTTTCTTCTTACTATTTTTCTGCATATTGGGCATGTATAAGCTATGGCTCCAGGGTTTGTTTCTATATCCCCTGCTTTTTGTAGAAGAGCCGAGGCATAAGCTGGGAAGTATGCCTCTGAAAAAGAAAAAAGGAAAAATAAAGAGGCTGAATGATGAAGAGTCCTGAATAATCCTCAGAGGGGTTTCTCCAGAAGAGATGGCAGCGCAAAAACGCTGCTGCAGAAACCACACAATTTTTTGGTTTTGGGGAGGTGAAAGAATCTTGAAAAGTTTCATCCAGGTAGGATGATCCTTTTGTGATGAGACCACTTGCAGGTCTTCCCTACATATGCACAGACACACATTTATATATATATATATATATATACTATATATATAATATACTATATATTATATATATATATATATATATAGTATATATATATATATATATATATATACTATATATATTATGTATATTAGGGATGTGCGAATAGTGGAAAAAGCCGAATACCGATATTTCGGAGCTAAAGTATTCGCGAATACCGAATAATTCGCCGAATAATCACTTCGCTATTCGCCGAATATAGTTATTTCAAAGTTCGTCATCCATTTAGGGAAAAATTAAACTACACTGGTCAACAAAAAAAGGTGAAATTTTTCTTGATGGACCTTTTGTAGCAAATATATAGTAATTCGGAGGTGCTGATTCCATATATATATATTCTTGATTTGCTGTGTCACATCCCGTTTACGCTGCAATCATGGATCCCTTTTTTGGCATATTCCCTAGGAATGACAATTCATGTGCGCACAACGTAGGCTGTATAGAGCATACTTTCCCGCGCATATATCTACATGTAGCAGCAAGTTTACTGCGGTCGATATTCGGGAAGCATGTCTAATTTTAGTACGTCTACATGTATGAATGCCAATGACCTGGAATGACGTCTATCATCCATACTGAAATAGCAGTCGGTGGTGCGTCATTGTTTTACCCAGGGTCGAACTGAAACGATCTTGTACGAGAGTTGCATTTGCCGAAGTTGTCCTGAGGAGCTGTTGGCTTCGAGGTGTCATGAAAAATGACTACTGGACCAATGCGCACAAGAGTAAATTTTATCGTAACAGAGAAAAGCAGAGCTGGCGGAGGTTCTTCCAGTCTAGATGGTACCTTGTGTTATGCAGTGAAGGTTTCAAGGCCTACAGCTTCGCTAATGGGACTGCCCAGCAGATGCAGGTGAGTGGCGACCTATTTATTGACACTTCCAAAGAGCAGTTTAAAGTGTGTGTTGCACAACGGCAACAGGTATGCTTCGTTCCAGTAGGGTACTCGTACGGATGAGAGAGGAGTATGCAAAAATCAAGACAGTTTTTGGAGAGGCTACAATATCAGGTACATGGATGGTAAATATGCGTCCACCTCAAAATGGTACATTTTGCTCGGTCAGCAAGCAGATTTTCACCAAATATCCCAGCTTCTTGTGCTATTGGGGCCGGGCGGCAAGGATCACTGGACCAAAAGAGAATGCCACCGAGTCGGAAACCTTGACGCCTAGGTGACAGGAAAATCGTACCGTGAAACCACTTGTACCAGAGAGAAAACATCATCTTACCTCCACTACACATAAACTTTGTTTTGATGAAACAATTTGTGAAGGCCCTGAGCCATGCTTGGTGAATGTTTTAAGCTATATAATGCTCAACGTTTTCGCTGTCTGAGTGCCGAGACAGAAAAAAGCCTGGGAATATTTGAATGGCCCACAAAATACGGACACTCCTCCGTGATGCTCGCCTTTGCTACAACAATGACTGTGACTGTGGCTAGAGGCAAGAGCGTGGATGCTTTTTCAGATGTAGCACAGAAGAATTTTTTCCCTGGGGAAGCAGGAAAGCGAGAACCACTAACATTGTACAGGAAGCTGCTAGACAAGTTTTCATTCTCATGGATTAGAATGAGTATAAAGTTGCCTACTTACATTCTCACCTAAGAAAATTTCCGATAACCTAGGCGATGTTAGTGATGAACAGGGGTGAACGCTTCCATCAAGTTCTAAAGTTCATGGAAAAGGACGTTACCAGGGCAAGTGGAGTATCAATATGATGGCCGACCATTGTTGGAGCTTGATGAGGGATATTCCAGACGCTATGCACAGTAGAACGTCTACGAAGAGAAAGTTACCTACCATCGTAGGTATGTTTACATTACTAAACCCATTCCTTCTATTAATTCATTCATTGTTGTCCCATTTACTCTTTATTCATAGTTGGTATTATATGTTTAACATTATATCTATCAAAGACATGTATCATATATTTGCGATTTGTTTCTCTCCCCTTCATATAATATATATATATATATATATATATATATATATATATTATTATATATATATATATATAATATATTATAATAATAATACTATTATAATATATATATATATATATATATATATATATATATAGTATATATATATATATATATATATATCCATCCCAATAAATTGTGAATAGACCCTCTTGAAAAAGGTAAAAATCAATAAAATTTTACAAAATTCTGTGTTACACACATTATCTCACAAATGCGCAATGTGATATGCAAAAACCCGATTACATTTTTGGAATCAGCATCAATAATCAATTGCGAACCCCGTCCAAGAATTTTCATGTTTACCAGTGTTGTTATATACAAAGTATAAAACAAAAAGTAAAATAACTATTTCTTACCTATGGCAAACCATTCACATATTAAAAATAATTAAATGAACATTGAAAAGTTTCGTAGTAAAAGATATTAAACTAAACTTTCATTTGAATACGCTCTAAGGTTAAAATGACAGAAATTAGCAGTTCTCTTTCCATTTTCCGGGGATAACCTATTTCTTGTGGCTTCATAAATATGTCCTCCTGTTCTAAAATATTCTTTCACTTCGACTGATGACGGTGGAGTTGAAAGGTAATTTTATTGCTAGTTTTTTCTCAATTCATAAAAACTATTTCCAGTGTTTTTCCACCAATTGAAGGGAATATCATTGTCTTCACTGGTCAAAGTAGGCAAACTTATACATTTGTTTATTTCTTGATGTTTTTCTTTATGTAGCCTTTTACTTTTTGTACAATAATCACACATCGTCAGAAGAATGGGACTTTCTTTTTTCACTGTCACTTTCTTTTCTGTATGAACGATTTTGATGCCACCAATTTCTTTAAGACAATCCATTAAAAGAAGTGAAAAATGGAACCTTCAGCTTCAATCTTTCTCCCCTACGTGAATCATCGTCAGCAGAAAGAAAGTCAGGAGCTAAATTTTCATGCATTTTCTTTTCCATGCCTTCAACGACCATATTTTTTTTACTGATTCATCTGATTCATGTTGAAAAATTAGCTTGATTCGCAGATCTAAGAAAACAGCTAGCTACACACAAAGATTTATCACATAGAAACTTAGAAAGTCTTTTTTCTACTGATTTCTTAAACCTCTTCAACGAGTGTAATTATTCCACTGAAGCTTTTGCTTTTAATTTCCTTATTTAAAAATACATTTATGCTAAAATGGAAGGGATCACTTGGGCGACTGTTACTTCACGTTTAATGCTTGTTTTAGTGATGTTGTCAAATTGCTCAAGTAAATGGAATAATTTTGCCACTGAAAATCAGTCA
>JABUQX010050985.1:0-20000 GCA_015478945.1 Trachelipus rathkii
TGATTTTATTTATGGTTTTATCCAAAAGACACTCGCAGGAAATGTAATCCTGTTATCAAGTAGATCAATAGATCAATTGAACTGGAGCAGGAGGGATGGTGTGGGGCGGCTTGAGTTAAGGTGGATGTTACTGCTGTTAGGGTATGTAACATTGAAAAATTTTAGTAAAAAATTTGACCTTAATCTCCTCCAATTCGATCGTCAATAGATCTCACTCACACTGGCAACAAGGCAAGGGTTGTGAGTGGATTGTTGGTGTTTATTCTAGTGACTTCACTCTCGTCTCTGCGTTTTCTAATGCGGGTATGTAAATCAATCATCTGAATAATTTCTCTTATGTTAATACAATCTTTGATCCCTTAATCATCTAGATCAATAGATCACAGCTGAAAGGAGGGGTGGCAGGGGACTGCAGGGATGGGTGTTTTTGATTTACTTCTCCTGATTTACACTTTGGCTTTATACGGTCTATGTTCATTCTCAAAACGTAACTGTTTTGTCAAGTTATAAACATAAATCATAGCGTAAGAAATTTTATTATATTCTTATTGTATTTATTATACCTTTATTCACTTGTATTTGATCTCTATTTACTTTATTCTTATTTTATTTTTTTTCTCTCTCTTGTACTGGTTCTGAAACCTCACTTATCCTTTTCTCGGAAATCTATCCATCGATGCCATATAACATATATCAAGCTCACACCAACTATGTTGTTATACTCCGAATGTTTTATTACACTAAGCGCCGCATGCGTGCCTCCAGCACGTCTGGAGGCCGGAGCTGCAACTCATCAGAGTCCATACTACCCAGTCTTCTAGCAACTCAAGCGCTGATAGCCCTCTTACCCTACAATTTCAGCTCTTTTATACGATCAATTGTGTAACTCTTTTTTTCTTCTTCGTTTTTGTTTTTTTTTTTTTTTTTAGGGCGGTGGGGTCCCCCGTCTTCGGGGGGACCTCATTTGGGGACGTAACATCGTCATGATTAGGTAACTCTCTCCCTCATCTAATCCACGTACCCTCACTTTCCCCAAATTTTACTCTCTCATCGCGATACGGTACACTCTCTAACTTCTTTCTATTCTCTTATAGCTCTACTTCATCTGCCTCCGAGCTCTCCAGTGCGCCGCGTGCGGCGCCGTTTGCCACGGCAAATCGCCGCTGCTCGCGGAAGGCGAGCTGCTCCTCGTCAGTTCCGCTGACAGCAGATCGCACAAAAGGTGCTTTCTTGTCGAAAAAACATACTCAGAAGTGACGGTCCCCTTCTCGGTCGATCACTTCCTTCGGAATCCGGAATGCCGGAAGTCTGAATTGCGAACGATCTCCGCGTGCCTCGGAGCCGGAGTCGGAGCCGGAGCCTTCGGAGTCGGAGCCGGGAGTCCGGAGGTCGGAGTCGGAAGTCCGGAGTTCGTAACAAAAACGATCTCTCTCTCCTCTTATCAGGGATCGTTTTTTCGACTCAGATTCGATTTCCTTTCGGAAATCGAATCTTCGAACGTAGTTAATAATAATAATCAATGTGCATGTGGTCGCTATGTTTACTGTGTGCGGCGCGCGCACGCACGCGCTTCTGTCCTATGCCATCAACACTCTGGGTCGCATGATTACCCCCGTTAGGTCCTAAACTCATTACTCCAGGTTTTTCGGAAAGCCCAAAATGCGGTACTCACACATCGCTCTCAGGGCGTTAAGCGGCTACGCCCCTTCCTCCGGGGTGACTCCCCCTGCTCATTACTCAAAATATATCTCTCTCCTTCATGCATCTCGTCCTACAATCTGACTTGAAATTTACACACGGATTTCCGAGCTTTAACCTCCATATATATCGATCTCTTCTCTTCACACTTTCCCAAAAGTTTCCAGACTCTTCATAACTCTTATTACCTTTTTGAGAAAAAGGCTTCGTGGGGGTCGCGCTCAAACTCCTTGTACCCTCGTAGCACGTACTTATATATATATATCCGTCTATTCTGATCTCTATATCTCCTGCTCTCTCCTACTTCAGTCTTATCTAATATCTATATAGTCCGTTATATCTCTATTCATATCTATCTTACTATATATTACCTTCATATGATCTCTATATCTATATAGTCTATATATATCTATCTCTATACTATATATATATATCTATTCATATATATATATCCTACGGCCGTGTATATATATATATATATACTATATATATTATATATACTATATATATATATATAGTATATACATATATATATATATTATGGATGTGTCGGCGTGTACTCGTTGTGTTAGACTCAAGAAACATCAACGTCCCACTCTGGTGGAGCAAAGGGCAACGTCGCTTGCATAAAATTCAGCCAATAGTAAAGAAAGCATTGTCCATATCATCTCGAGCCAAAATCCAATGGAGACAGACTATTCTCTCTCGTTTCGTGATACCACGCGCCTTTGAAATATTGTAAAGCTCAATAGAAATTGTTCGAAAAGTGAAGAAGTCAGAGATCAAATGTGCGCAAGTGCCGAGTTCATGTGAGAATGCAGCATCAGCTAGTTAACCCTGCGATCAGAGAGCTGAAGAAGTGATAAAGTATGAGTCTCTCTGAGGAATATATACTCTATATACCCTATCTCTCTATACTATATATATATCTATACGTATATATGTACTTCATATATATATACTAACCACTATATATCTTTACACAGATGTCAGGTCCCTATGATGGTATACTTATTATAATGATATATCTTCTTATTCATAGACCCAGTTTTAGGTATTAAACTTGTAACTATATATATCTAGTATTATAATGATTATCTCGGTAAATTCTCGATGTGCCGTATCATTTCTTAAATTTTTTTGTCGGAAATGCTAAAGAATGAAGCTTCAGGTTATAACTAGTATAGATCTCTTCCGCTGCTTAGAGCGGATCAAATTAAAGAAGCACAAAGATTGGACCTTTTCTTTTCTTCAATTCTAGGCATTCCCATTGTCGAGTGTTAGTATTCTGCTCAGTTAGTCGTCTGGTGCCTCTTCGTTGAGGTCTTGGCAGGCCAGATGTAAGCAGCAATTAGTTGTGTCTTTCTGGCTCATAGACCATCCTTTGACGAGTCTCTTCAAAACAGACCCAAGTCTGGATCATGACTCCTTTTCTCACTCTTCCTTGCATGGTTTCCCTAAGTTCAGCGTAAATGTACCATTCGCTTCGGATCTCCCTGTGGACATTGGTCCTTCGTGAATGTTCCCTCGCAAATAAAGAAAACTCTTGGGGCTAAGGTCTGGCACTAAGAAGCGGTGCCCTCCCACCTTCCGCTTCCTCAGTCAAAATCATTATTGAGACACTGTATTTTCACACGGCCTCTCCAAAAAAAGTCTCCTTTAGCACAATCTTCGGGACACTCTCGTTTGAGGTACTGTTGAGCTTGGCACTTATTCCTTGCTTGGCACACCTCAGATCTTTTCCCTTCAAACTCAGCGTCCTGAGGCTATGCGAGGTCTGTAACTCACTCTTGAATGGTTTCTCGAGTGCGACCTCAACTACCTATGATTTGGGTGATCTTGATCATGATTGATTTTGTCGCGCCAGGTTACTCGATAAAGAATGGCTCGATGATGCCTCTGGGAGAGATTGAAAAGACTAACTTGTGCACTTGGCGGAGTGTTTAGGACCTTGGTTTTCTCCCTTCGTTGTGTTCCTCGTGAGGAATCACTCCTCCAGAATACAAATGCCTTAAGTTAACGCTTATTCCTTCCCAAGATGGAAGTGGACTTGCCATCTTCGAGGTATCCAAAGGAGGTTAAGTGAAAATCTAGTGCGGTCTCTCTGGATTTCTCATCTCACAGTAACTTAACTGCCCACTCCGCTTTCACTCATAGTTGCTTTCTTTGCTGTTTCTGTCTAAGCCCTCGTATTCTCTCTCGGTGCGCGTCTGCTTCCGCTCCTGGTATTCTTCGTGTAAGTAAGTCGGTGTTCTCACTCTATTTCCTTTAATAGTACTTCTATTTCACTCTGTGTTTTCCTGCCGAGGGAATGGCTTCGCTTGCCCACAGAGCATTTCGGACTTTGCTGGACTGACTCTCTCACGTCTCTCACTCATCCTCGGACGCCAGTTAGGCTGGTACTCTTCCTGGACGTCTTGAATGGGCTTGGACGGTTTTCACTTGCTGGCATTGAGGGTTTCTCCCACGGTTCCCTATCACCCTGCAAATTGGTCCTATTCCAGTTCTGAACTTCTGCGTTTTGATCTATGGGACTTCTTCTTCATCACTCTGCGGTCTCCCTGATGCCTCTCTGAAAGCCTCAATGTGAATATTTTCCCTTAACCGAGCCTGTCCCCACTTGAAGTAATCTTTGATCTGCTACTCATACATATACTTTCCTTTGCTCGAGGTTCCATCCTTCGAGTCGTCTAGTTGTGGTTTACCGCTCTGGCAGTCTTCTGCTTTTGCCATATAATGCAAAAAAATATCAGGGTGGGATTAGTGCGATTGGTAGAGAAATATCACAAACCGTTCGCACGGGGGCCCTTTTTGTTGTTAAGGCCACCCATAGTTACATCATAGGATCATATATACTTATATATATATATATATATATAATATATATATTTATATATATATATTATACTCTAATATATATCTATCTATATATTATTATATACTCTACTCAAGGCTTTCATATCCCTATACTATCTACGTATATTCTCACTTACTCTCTATATATATATATAATCCTATCGTCATACTTATACTAATATATTCATATATATTCATATATTAATAAATAAATTTCAAATATATACTATATATATCATATACATATACTATATCCTATATTTATATTCACTCGTTATATATATATCATATATATATATCCTGATTATCTCTTGATAATATATATATATATATTATATAAGTATATAGTACTATATATCTATATATATGACTATCTATATATACTATATATATATTATAATATATATATGTTATATTATCATATATATATATATATATATATATTCTATATATCTAGTATATAAATAATATAATATATATATCTAATATATATATATTATACTCTATATATGATATATATATATACTATATATATAATATATATATTATAATACAATATATATATATTCTGATATAATATACCTATCATATAACTATATATTCCGGGTCGGGTGACTCCTGCGCTCTCCGAACGTTACTGTGGTTTCAGTTCAAGTGAGCATCCAGAATATATGTCATATTTTACTAATGTAAAGTTTTAAAACCATTTTTGCCGGCAAATACAATCACTTGGGCTGAGCCCTGAAAATCAAGTTGTCAGAGAGATGCCAGAATGATATATATACTATACATATTACCTTATATATATAGATCATATATATATATATATCTATATATCTATTATATATACTCTATATATATATACTATATATACTATATATATATATATAGTATAATATATATATATACTATATTATATTCTATATATTTTCTCTGGAGCTAAACAGTAATCGAGCTGGTCGCGAAATATTTCTAGCCACATGTAGCGTCCTCCTCGCAGGGTGCGCCTTGTTGATGGAAGATAAGAAGGATAATCAAATAGGGAGGTTACTCCAAGGTTTTTAACACGCCTCACGCGCGCACACAATTCATTAAATTTAACAGCTTTTTTACACTTATTTATTATATCTAAACTATCTTGTAAATTTATACTATTTTCCTTAACTTCTCTCTTAACCTGAAACATCTCCTAATTCTTTGGTTTTTTCTATACTATTCTAATATAACTCTATTATATTATATATATTATATTATAGTTATATTATAGCTATTATCAGTATCTATATATCTATATATATACTATATATTCAATATATATAATTTATACATATCACTATATATAATATTATATATCTATATATATCATTTGAAGATTCCCTTTTAAAAAATCTTTTAGTAAATTAAGTTTTATATATATAGTATATATATATATAGCTATATAATATATATTATATATAATATATTATATCTATATATATATTAGTATATTATATATATACTATAATACGTGTGTGTGTGTTTGTGAGTGTGTGTGTGGTGTGTGTTGTGTTGTGTGTGTGTGTGTGTGTGTGTATGTGTGTGTGTATGTATGTGTGGGTGTGCGTGTGTGTCCTAAAATGGTTACAACTACTGAAATGCATTTCCATGATATCTACTATGGCAAAAAATCAGAAATAAGAAGATTCATTACTTTTAAACGGGAGACTTTCATGTCCTTGACGCCCTGCTTTTTTGGAAGCAATCACAAAATGTTTCACATTTTTTTAAAAAATCTACAATTATTAGAAAAATTTCCTCCTCTACATCATATTTACATTAGTTTTTATGAATTTTCAAATAGGTTTCCTAGAAACAGAAATTTATTTAGAGAGGTGTTCGAACTAAGGTACTTTCAATTTCCAAGTACAAATTTGGTGAAAATTTTTAACCTTAAAAGTGTTTTTATTTATAATTATAGAAAATCTTATTTTTCTTTCATTTTCGCACCTCCGAAAACCCATTCTTCTGTTTTTACCCAGTCAAATAAATAAAGTCTTAGCCGGAGTCGGAGTGCCGGTATGTCGGATAAAGGGTATAGAAATTCTGGTATATAAATTTTTTTCAAAGAAATAATTTTTAGAAAGAAAAATTATTGCCCAGAAACGAGCTGAAGCAATTTTTTCAAAAAAGCACAAGAAACTCTTAGTCAGGAATCCACAACCGGGTTTCCGGACTGGGTCCTTGGTATGAACTTTTTTCAGGAAAAGTATTTTTAGTATAGATAGAAAATTTATTGCCAGAAGACGGTTGCTAAAGAATTTTCAAATAGTGGCAGAAAACGCCTTAAGTCGGAGCGCGGAGCCGGGAGCCGTGAGCCGGGAGCCGGTAGCCGGAGCCGGAGCCGGAGCCGGTAGTCGCACGGTCGGAGCTTCAGATCCTGGGTATGACCATTTTTTGCAAGAAGGTGAAATTTATTTGCTAGAAAACGTGCTGGTAAGCAGTTTTCAATTGTGCAGAAATCTTCCTTCGGAATCCGGACCGGAGCCGGGAGCCGGAGTAAGGAAACAGAGCCGGATCTGGGTATATATATTTTTTGTTAATAAAATACTTTTTTTAAATGAGCTTTAGAGCAGGTGTGTCAGTCCTTCCTTCTATATATATTAATTCCTTTATAGGGTCAGTTAAAAAAATAGTTTTAGTAAATTTAAACATTTTATTTAAAAACCTTAAAAATATGTTGCAGTTAAAAAAATATTTGGAGTCATTAAAAAGAATATATAAATTTCGTAAAAAATGAGAGAAAATGTAAATTTGAATATTAAATGAAGTGATGAACTGTACAAGATGGAGTAGAATTTAGAACATGTACACGGGTAAGAGAACAGCCAATGCGAACAGCATTAGGGGTTGGCAGTTTAGAGGTGTTCTCACGGAAAACCATCTGTAGAAAGGTAAAGATAGAGGCTAGTTATGTTAGGTTTGGTTAGTTAGGTTAGGTTATGCGATGAGAAACTTAAAGAAACTGAATGATTTTTATTAACTTGTGGGTCTATTTTATTGTAAGTATGGCAGAGAAACCTAGAGCATAAAATCGTATTAATTAAGAAAAGATTGGTGAGAATAATGGTAGTAGTGAAGGGTATATGGAAGTGAAAGTGGCCATGTAATTTATTACATGGATGTGTAAGGGTGGTATGTTTAGCCTGGATAGGTCAGGATAGAACAGTGAATTCCTGGGAATGGTATGGGCTCCCTATATAAGGGGGGTCCAGGGGCAATATTATATATATATATATATATAGAGAATCTTTGCATATATATATATATATATATATATACCTATTATATATAAATATATAGTATTATATACCTATATATAGTATATAATATATATATATAATATAGTAGTATATATATATATAGTTATATAGTACTATAGTATTATATATAGTCATATATATATATATACCGGCTTCAACGTCAAAGAATTTTGCAATATATTAACCACCGTGGACGTGGTATTGAATCAAAGATGGCCGGACATCATGTATGTTGCCTTGACAGCAAAAAAAAGGGTGTGATTTCTGCATGTTATAACAGACTTGTTCTATTTCATGCGTTGTCTATGGTTTTTGGGATATTGAGGTAAAGCCGTAATTTCACGTATACCGAGTAACATGTAATTAGAATATTTAATAGAAATTCCTACGGACAGCAATGTTTTTGGTGTCGCGTTCGGTAGACTTCATTTGAGGATTTTAAACGCCTCGCTCTTGGAGATTGGGAAAACTGCAATTCTTAAGCAGACTCTCGCTTTGAATCCATTGAAACCCACCGTGAACTTTATATATATATATATATATAATATATATTATATATATATATATATATATATATATATACTACTTATATATATATATATATATTATATATTATATATATATATATATATATCATATAATATAGTATATATATAGTATATATTTTATATATATTATATATATATATATATATATATATATATATATATATAATGGGATATATATATATATATATATTTTTATTATATATATTATATATATAGAACTTAGTATAATATATATATATATATATATATATATTGAAATATTTTATCTTTGAATTGTAAAATTGTAAACAGGTTTCTGATGAGACCAAAAGAGATTCGTTTGATATTTCTTTCTTTATTTACATTTTGACTAAAAATTTGTTTTCCTTTTGCATAAACAATATTTTTTTCTATAAGTTCTTTCGAAAATCTTTTTTTTAGATTTTAAAATAAATGAAAATATTTATTTTTTTATCCCTTTTTGTCTAGTGAGTTTTTATATAGTACATAAGTTACATTCTTTTAAGTTTGAAAGTCATTTGCATAAAAATAGGTGAAAGGATAGTTGAAGGAAAAAAAAATTGGTACCAATTTCAGAGAATATATAGAATCATTAGAATTAAATAGGCCTAGACGATAAAATTATTTTGTACAAATCGGAAAAAAATGAGGAAGACAACAACATGTTAATTGTCACTAAATATTCGAAAAACTATCACAAACAGCTGCATGCAGTAATAGTGAAGCATTACATATGAACTTACAACTCTCAATTTACATTTATTATCTCTTTCAAATGTAAAAAGAAAATTAATAAAAAAAAAGCTTAAATATGAGGTTTAATTGTTCGATCATTTCTTGTGAGTTTTCTTTGCAATTTAAATTCCAATTTCGTTAGTGAAAAAAAATATAAAACTGGAAACAAACATTTTGAATTTCTAATTTAATTGAAGATATATTAGCAAATTTTAAGAATAAAATGTTTATAGTTTGTTTATGTCAATGTTAAGACATACATATATACTTAAGTTATCTTTATTATTCTGGAAATATAAACTTTTATTGTTATCGCCATTTTCAAGTCCATCAAGCTTACTCAAAATCCGAAAGGGAAACTAAAATTATTAATATTTGTCGCCGTCGTTGCTATTGTTTATGTTCTATTGTTGTAAAACAAAAAAAAAAAGTTCAGTTTCATCGAATTTTTTAAATTGATCTTTATATTTAATTGCTATCAATATTAATTTATTGATACGTTCGTTTTTGTAACTCTTTAAAATTTTTAAAAAATTAGAAAATTACATTGAAACATAAACTGATTATTTGTAACTCAAAAGATGAAGCAAATTTTACGACGCCAATTTATATACTGTGGCTCATAAAGAAAGTCTCATAAAACGCATATCATAGTCTAAATACATTATATAATATATATTATATTTATATATATAATATATTATATATAATATATATATATATATATATATTATATATAATATAATATATATATATATATATATAATATTATATAATATATAGTATATATATATTATATATATAATTTAGGGTAGGTCATGATTTTATTTCCCAGAAAACTACGGTGTGCACGGACGGACGTCAGTATCAAGGTCGGATACTTGTGCAAAAGTTTCAAAGTTAGAATGCAACCCTCTAACGCCATCCCGCACACCATCCCCCACCACCCTGAAAATTAGAAAAATAAATAATAATTGACGTCTTCTTTCTTTTAACATTGAGTTCAAGAGCTGATAATAAGGGTATATAGACATGATTCTGTAAGGTAAAAAGATATATTCTTCATACCACTCACATCAAAGACAACACCAAATACCCTCATCAAGGCCCTCTTGACCAATAATAGTTAAAAGGAAACGCATCATTTTACTCTGAAAAGCTTAGCTTCCCAAGAGGGAGTGGAGGGCATGTCCTTGGAACACCTCAGGCCCTCCGACGGTGGCCTCCCCCTTAAGCACTCTCGGGTCAAGGGACAACACTGGGTGATTTTCAATCGGACATTATTAGGTATCAAAGATACTTGTGCAATAAACGGCACAATTAATTTGTATATTTATAATGGTCCTAAGTGGGTATGAACCCTTACCCTTCTTAGAGTACCTTCTCAAAGGTAAGGGTTCAAAACCACTTAGGACTATTACAAATATACAAATAAGTTTTGCGTTTATTGCACAAATATTTTGAATACCTAATAATGTCCGATTAAAAATTACCCTGTGTTACCCTGAACAGAGTGTTAGCGGGGAAGGCCCGTGCCCGGAGGTTTAGGTGTCCAAGACAACGCCTGGCACTGCCTCTTGGGAAGCTAAGCTTTAAGAGGTAAAATGATGGGTTTCCTTTTAGCTCATCGTTTGGTCAAGAGGTAACACTCTGGAGTACCCTCTCAAGGGTAGGGTTCAAACCCTCTTAGGACCATTACAAATATACAAATAATTGTTGCATTTACCCTTAAACAAAATATCCTTTGAAATACCGGTAATAATGTCGGATTAGGAAAAATTACCGCAGTGTTTGCCCCTGACCCGAGTTGTTAGCGGGGAGACCCCTTCGGAGGTTAGGGTGGTCCAATGACAAACGCCTCACTCTCTTGGGGAAGCTAGCTGTTCAGAGGGTAAAGATGGGTTTCCATTTAGCTAATTCGTTGGTCAAGAGGTAACAACATCATTGGAGTACCTAACCTTAAATGTAAGGGTTCATCAAAAAACGCCACTTAGGACGCATTACAAATATACAAATAATTGTTGCGTTTATTGCACAAAAAATCGCTTTGAATACCTAATAAATTGTCGGATTTAAGAAAATTACCTCAGTGCCGCCCCTGACCCGAGTGGTTACGCGGGGAGGCCCCTATTGCGGAGGTTTAGGGTGTCCAAGACAGCGCCTCACGTCCTCTTGGGAAGCTAAGCTTTCAGAGGTAAAATGATGGGTTTCTTTTTTACCTAATCGTTGGTCAAGAGGTAACACTCTTGAGTACCATCTCAAGGGTAAAGGGTTCAAACCCACTTAGGAACCATTACAAAAATACAAATAATTGTTGCGTTTATTTGCACAAATATCTTTGAATTTAATTATATATACTAGTATATTATATATATATATATATTATATATTTTTATAATTAATATAAAAATAGAATATATATATATATAATATATATAATATATATATTATATATATATATATATTATAGTTATATATATATATATATATACGTATATATATATATATATATATATATATAAAGATTTATGGGAGGTGTATTGAGGGAGTCTGAATTGAATACGCTTGGTTTGCCAACTATGATTAATTTGTGTTCCCTTCATCCTTTTCCGATGCAAATGAACAAAAACGCAGATTTTCATTTGTTTTCAATCTTCAAAGAGAATTTGAGAGAGAAAAAGAGAATTTATTTTATTATAATAAAAAAATCCAAAAGAAAAAAAAACATTTTTTTTTTAACGTTTTTTTTAGCCTTTTTTATTTGAAGGAAAATCTCATATTTGATCCTAATAAAATTCAAAGATTTTTTTCCTACTTCAATTGCAAGCATGTGTTTTTAATTTAATATTCTAAACATATCTTTCATGTTCAAACATCTTACGTACATGTCTGTAAATGTGTAAGGACGAACATTTTATGCACATGTCTGTAAATGTATAAGGCAAATAGCGTGTATAAAATTTTTTAAAAAAAGTTAGCAAATAAACTCAAGGTGAAGCGATAAAATTGTTGAAAAGGTAAAAATAATTGCTTATAAACAACGCAATAAAGTTTTATTCTTAGTGTACCTAATTTTTATGATCTTAGCTTTTAAGAAAAATTTCTTGTTTTATAAAATAATTTATTTATAATATGCTTTGTTAATAGTTGAAAAATAAGAAATTTTTTTGAACATCGCCCTAATTCTTAGAACTTTGATCTTTGTCGATCTAAATTTACCTTTTCATTTTTTTTTTTTAATTTTTAATATAATTTACGGTTCTGATTTTTTTGTTCAGATAATTAGTTCACAATTCAAAAAATATTTTATTACCATCACGGTTCAAGGAAATTTGATTTTATCATCATAGTTGGCAGCATTACTTTTAATACCTTCAGTGTTCTTACTTGGCTTTTGTATTTCCAATCTTTTTATCATCAAGTACGGAAGGGTTGCAGAAGCTGTAATTTTAATTTTCAATTTTATAATAGAATACTTTGAAGATCCTGAAAGGTTGGCTGCTGAATTAGTTTTTTCTAATACTCGGAATATATATATATATATATATACGTATGAAATATTAGATATTATCGGTATATATATATAGTATATAAATAATATATATATGAAATGGTTATACTAATAATAGTATATATATATATATATACTATATATATAGTGATATATATATATATAATATATAGTATATGTTATATGAGTAAGATACTATATATATATAATATATATATATATATATATATATATGCAGTTAAATTTAAAAAAAAAAATTACCATCCCTGCCTTTAAAGAAGAAATATAAATTTGCAGCAACCTGAATTTTTAAAAGATGTCATATTCCAGCTGTTAAAGAAATACAGACCATCCAATTTTTAAAGTTTGCTTACTTTAGTGGATTATTGCACCATGACAATTCGATATTAATTTGCTATCCCTAAATTCATTTGACTTTATATATGGTGCAATTTTTCATCCTCCACAAAGTCAAATTAATTATGAATCCTTATTATAAATTGATTTAAGCCCAGGTGCATTTTCAACTCCCAGGTTCAAAAACTCTTATTGGTATGATATAAAAAGGATCTATTAAAACTAATCAGGTATAACAATGTTAAATAATTAGATGAAAGATGAACTCCTTCCTCTACTGTGGAAGGTGATGTAACCACGGTATTATCTTGTCCACAGCTCTAGATGCAAAAGTTGCGAATCTCATTTTTTTCTCCTTACTTACGAATTGAAGAAGTACGAGCTGCTGTAAATAGATGTTGTAATAAAGCCAAAAGGAATAATGTCATAAGTGCTTTCAATAGCTGTTCTTTTGGCAATTGTTTAGTTTCGCTCAGTAAGTAGATAAATCGACATTTTTTCGATAATCGAATTTTTATTTTCACTATTCTCCCTCTCTATGGAGTGTTCTTTGACTGAACTACTATAAAATCAAGCAGACGTTGCCACGTATATCTGTAAAGAGAAAGCCTCACACACACATGCACTCACACATACGCACACACAGCACAAAAACCAATAAACACGACACAGCAGATATATATATAATAGTATATGATAGTATATATATATATATATATGATATATGGTGTTGATATCTATATAATATAGTTATATATATATATATATATATATATATAAAAAGGGGAATCCTTATTGCTTGCTTAGTGTGAGGCGCATGCTTAAAAGAAAGGAAAAAAATAGTGTAATGAATGTTTTGATGTCAATATACGTTGATTTGAGAATAAAAGATGTCGATAAATATTCTTCTTCTAACGCTTGTTCTTTCAATAAAAATCGGCTTTAATATTTAGTTTGCATTAAAATGTAGCCAACTTGAATAAAAATTTCGCTAGGTAATACGATGCTTGCGGCAGCTCAAGCGCGATGGCCTTTCTGAGAAGTTTAACATGGGTAAACAAGCGAGTTTATAAAACTCCACGGGCGTAAAACGTATATATAAACTATTTTTATATTAGGTTGTGCTGTGATTCATTATATATATGATCGCGGTAGCGTTAGGAAGGTTATGATAATTTGGTTATAATATGTCGTTAGAAATTAATGGAATTTAATTGTTGTTAATCTAAACGATGCTTAACAATGAACTTATTCTAAACCGGTCTAACCTGCTTCGCCATCGTTTCTCGCTCTAGCGGATTACAGGCACATGAATCCACTCTATACCTATATAATTATAATATAGTACGTATATATATATATACTATATATATATATATGATATATATTATATTAATATTATAGTATATATTAATAGTATATAGTATATATATATATATATATATATATAACATATATTGATATATATTTATATATATATATTATAGTAATAATAATAATATAGTTATTATATAGTATATATATATTATATAGTATATAGTATATAGTAATTATATATATCTATATATATATATATATATATATATATATAATATAGTCAGTAAGTGTGTATATATATATATATATATTAGTATATATATAAGTATATCAGTACATACTGTATAGATATATTATATATATAGTAGTGATAGTAATACTAAATATATATAATATTATATATATATATAATATATATATTATGTTGCTCTTTCTCTTATTATTTTGCGAAATGAATGGACAATTGTTCTGGGGAAAATATACATAATAAATTAAAAGATTATGTATATTGAAACAGAAAGATGTAAGGAATCATTCCGATTTACATAACGCTATTTGTGCGAAGTCTAGTTGAAGAAAAGGTGACTCTTGCGTGGCTCGATGACTAGCAGAGTATTTTAGTGTGTGTGTGGTGTGTGTGTGTTGTGTGTGTGTGTGTGTGGTGAATTTAAGTTATAAAGTTGTTTTATGTTGCTTGCCGTTGGGCATCTCTTCGTGGTACATTTCTCTTTATGTATACAATAAGCGGCGAGAATACCTTAAGTTTATTTTAAAACGTATAATATACTATATAGCATATAGCAGTATATATATATATATTATAATATATATAATATTATATATATAATATATATATATATTAATACTATATATTATTAATCTTGCCTATATTTATATAGGTATATTAGAATATAAATATATAGTATATATAATATATAAATTTATATTTATATTTATATATATATATATATATATATATATATATATATATATAATATATATACTATATTATATAGTATATTATATATATATATATATACTTATATATATATATACTATAGTTATTAATATATAGAAGAGAGAGGAGGAAGAGAGAGAGAAGAGAGAGGAAGAGAGAGAGAGAGGAGAGGAGAGTGAAGAGAGAGGACCCCGAGAAGAAAACGTTTATGAATTAGTCGCTCTTGATTATTATAAATATTATATATATATATATATAGTATATATATATATATATTATATATTATATATATATATATATAGTATAAATATATATAGCATTCACGAAAATAGATCTATGGTATATATAGATATATTATTTATATATATATAAGTATATTATAATATTTATATAACTATATATATTAATATACTATATATATATACTATATATATATATATATATATATATATATATATATATATATATCGCTCCAAAAATTGTTGTGGCAACGTTGCATTAAAACCCTATCGAATCGTTGATAATCACAAAAACATCGATGTTAAAGATGTATCGACTGACAGCGTAACTAAACAATTACCGTCCCTTATAAGGAAAGTAGGTAGATATAAACATATATTCCATGAAGAACATTGATACTGCATATTCGATCATATTTTTTACCACGATAAAAGGTATCGGTAAATCGGTATCCAATGCAATCAATATTAAAAACAGCTTCGCCTCCTAAAGGCTTCTAGGAGATTAACTGGTAATTAATTTTTTAGCCACCAAGAAAAGGGAAGATAAGTTAGTAGTTTACTAACTTTAAGTGTGTATCAATTTCTCAAACAGCAAATTTCTTTTTCAAAGAATGTTTTCATGGAACTTACAAGATATGGTAACTTACCCTTATTGATATCAATGGGACCTAACATTAAAAATTTAGAATAAGATCTTTGCAATCCTACATCAATCATACAATGGAATCTTTATGTTTTGCCAGTATTTCTACATGATATTACCGTAGCTGTCAAGTTGATAAATTTCCACTATTAATAGGTAATTATGAATTTGTAAAATGAATTGCAGCAAAAAAATTCATAAAATAAGAGGAAGTTTCCTTATTATTGTTTTAAGCCTTTAGATTTTTTTTATTATTTTAGTGTTTGGTTTGCCAATACATAAAAATTTTGTATGCAAGTTCCTGTAACACCAACTGCAATAATTGTTTGACTTGATAATCTCTGTTGAACTTTTAAGAAAAAAGCACTTGATGGTAGAACATCAACATATAAATCACCTGCACATCCTTTTTTCTTTATTCCTAGTAGAAAATGGTGGACATTTACTCATGAGATTACTATCCTTTTTACAAAGATTACTACTTCAGGAGGTCAAAGAAACGGGTAATGAAGAAGCAGCAGCATTATGTGACGAAATTTGTTTAATTTCCTTTTTGGTGAAAAATTTTCTTATGTTGAAATCTATGGTTTCGCCTTCTTTGCATCTTTCAAAAAGTTGAATGAGAGAATTGTAAATTGTAATTTTAATAATTGACTTAAATTCGTTAAAAACATCAATCCAATTAAATATCATTTGAAAAACTGAAATTTAGATCTATTTATTGCGAGCAAAATTATTAAACAACGAGAGGAGCGTCCTGAAGGATCCCCTATATTTCAAATAATCATTTTCACTCACAATAAATGAAACCATTTATATTCAGAGTCACTTACTTGTTTTATCTTTCACACTCCGGTTCATCTCGAGCCAAGACACAAATTCTTAATTCACAAAGAAACATAAATGCGGATGAGAACAAGACTTGATAGCTGCAGTAAACCTTGAGTGTAACTTTGTTACTTTCTTTATTTGAATGAAGCAATTTGACGAGTTTTTTAGCTCTTTGTCTAACACAAACTCTAGTTACCTATAAACTATATTTCAGAAGAGAGGAAGAGCTACAGGAATAAGTCTGAAGTTAATCGTCTAAATTTCAAATTAAAGCTATATTATTTAGAATTCTGGAAGACTTTGAATCAGAATAAAATTTTTCCTTTTCAAAGTGCTTTGTTATCTTATTGGACTAAGTTTCGCTTGAAAAGATTTTTTTTCCATATTATCTTCTCGGGAGATAGCAGACATTGACTAAGATGGACAATAATTATAGGTGAGTATTCGAACTCCTTCGCTACATCATGAATTGAAGTCTCAGTCATGTTAAACTTTACAAAAGGTTGAAATTACTGTAAGATCGATTAATTTCAAGTTGAAGTCCTTGAAAGTTGTCAAAACTTTGCTGGAAATTCAAGGTCAATTTCAATCACTAACGAATTTATAATTTAAAGAAATAACCAAAGCTTTATAATATACATCGTAAAACATACAATTCTTTATGAAATTATGCAGTAACTTTTCAGTTATTCACGCAAAATATGAAAGTACATAGATATCAACCAAAAGCTAACCAACAATTAAATTCTAAAGTGCAATTAAATCTGAATATTAAATGTACTAATGCACATAAAAAACCATAGGCTAACACAATCAATAATTAAAATGTAATATGTTCGCAGGCATTTCAGACCTTTTGTTAACTAACAATTTTCTATTAACTTATGAAAAATTTAAAAATTCAAAGTGCATTTTTCCTCGCATGTTAAAACGTCTTTATCATTATATAATATTTGGATGAACCCTTTAAAAGCCACAAATTTCACAGAAATAATATATATATATATATATATATATATATATATTATATATTATATATTATATATATATTAAATTAGATATTATATAGATATATATATATAGTTATAGTATACTATATATATATATATAATGTTATTATATATATTAATATGTATATATAATATATATTATATTATAATATATTATATATTATATATTATATATATAATATATATTATATATATATATATATTATAATATATATATATATAGCGTATATATAAAATATATATATACTATATTATATATATATTCGTATTATATATATATAATATATAATATATATAAGTAATATATATATATATATATATATGTATATTTTATGTATATTATATATATATATATATATAGTACAAATGTTATATTGACGGTAAAAATGGGGGGAGGGTGAGAGGGGGAGGCAAATAGAGAGTTTTTGACCTGTCAAAAAATTATTAATTATTCTGTTCAACCTGAAAGTTGAATGGAATGATAATTACCTTTGAACGAATAAAAAAAAAATAATTAAATAAATAAATAAAAGTAAATAAATAAATAGTAAACAAATAAATAAATACATACATAAATAAATAAATAAATAAATAAATAAATAAATAAATAAATAAATAAATAAATAAATAAATAAATAAATAAATAGTAATTGTTTAATTAATGATTCATTATCTTTGATTGTTGTTTTCTTTGCCGCACCGGATACGCCATCACCCCGCACAGAATATTCGACATCGTATCTCCCCTAGACTTGGCACCTCATCTGATGATGACGTGACCTAGTCGTAGACGAGCTAACGTATCCGTACACCCCCCGAAGGCGGTGCTGGTCTTTCAAAAAATAGGAAATGACCATAAGTAGACGAAAATCACAGAGTGTATAGAATAGGATGGATAAATAAGAGTGGAGGAAGAGGCCGAAGCCTGAGTTGACTTAAAAGCCGGATAGCCGAGCCGGAACCGGAGCCTTAGGCAGATTAGAAATCTTGCTACAAGGATATAATGGGTCAAATGTGGTGTCCTTCTACATGTTATCAGACCAGTATATCTCCAATGCGAGGTTTTCAGAACCTTCAACGGGGTTTGGGGACCCCCTGGAGAGGGAGTCCCAACTGAAAAAAAGAAGAAGAAGAAAAGCACAGAGTGCATAAGAGAAGAAGAAGATGGAGGAAGAATGAAGAAGGAGTCAGAGTCGGTGTCGGCACCGGTGCTATACCCGATGTGGTGCCGAGTTAGTAAACGTTCGTTTAATAACACAATATTGATGTCAATATATATACTTATAAGGACTAAGAACTTGATTATGAGGGCTTCAAGTTCCTAAAGGGTGTCTCAGAGCCCCCTAAGGAAGGGATTCCCAGAAAAAAGCAAAGAGTGCTTAACAGAGAAAATGGACGGAGTGCATAAAAGAAGAAGATGGAGTAAGGGGCGGGAATAAGGGGTCGGAGTCAGAGTTGGTACCAGCACCGGTGCTGGAGCCGGTGCGCTGCCGAGTTAGTAGACATTCGTTTAATAAAAGAATATTGGTAACATTATATATGTTTATAATGACGAAGAACTTGATTATAAGAGTTTCAAGTTCCTAAAAGGTGTCTGAGAGCTCCCTCAGGAGAGTGGTTTCCAGAAAAAAAGCACTGAGTTCATGGTTGAGGAGAAATATACAGAGTGCATAAGAGAAGAGGAAGATGGAGAATGGAAGACATATGATTCCATAGGAATCAGAAATGTGATGGGAACTGAACCCCAAAAAGGGGTTTTACCCATAAAATAGGTTTTATCCTGAAAAATGGAATGAATTCGGCTATTAATAATAATTAATTACACATACAAACCTAACTATATGTCGTACAATATATATGAATCTTAATACAAAAAAGCTTATTAATTATAACGCCCCCCTCTCTCACCCTCTCTACCTATCTTTCCTAATACGTTGTCTATCTTACCCTAATACAGCCATACTTTTCACATGACTGATTCTGTTCAAACATGTA
>JABUQX010050985.1:30000-42500 GCA_015478945.1 Trachelipus rathkii
CAGCGTACGCTCTCAGTAACCTCCCTTTCTGCAGTAGTACGAGTGCAAAAGAGTTAATATTGTTTTTTATTATGCTCTGGAAAAAAATATTAATTTTTCCTATTATTTCCTTTCCAAGTTTTTAGGGTTTCGAGCCGACGGAGGGACAGATGGGGACGAAGTCCCCCGTCGTCCCCGGTAGGCCCGAGAAACCTCGACTCTGTCCTCTTTGTGGTTTACCCTTGGGTACTCTTTTAGTTAAAAAAAATAAAAATCGTTTTGCAACTTTGACGCTCCCTCGGAGAGCTAGAGCTCTTTCGTTCTTCTCAAAAACACAGTTTTAAAACATTTTAACAATTTATATTTTTAAAAAGCGTTTTTTTTATTTCATGGATAGAAATGTCTTCTATAATAAAACTGTACTTTATTTTCTGTAACTGTTATAGTTTTTTATTTACTTGCATGTTGCTTTCGGGAGGCTGACCAATATATAATATATACTCTATAATATATTATATATATATATATAATTATATATATAATATATTATTATATATATATATATATATATATATATATAATATATAATATTTAAATATGCAGACTATAGAAAAATACATGCATGGAACTAGAAAACTACACGTTCTACACTAAAAAAAGACATTTTTGGAATCAGTGGGCAATTTTTATCGAGGATTTGATTTTTTAGGGTGATTTTTGGGGCTTTTAGGGGGTTGGATGCCGTCTGGAGGGACAGATGGGGACAAAGTCCCCCCTGTCGTCTCCAGTAAGCCGATAGATCCGGCACCTTGTATCTTTGCGTTTCACCTGAGGTATTCGTTAAATTATAAAAAAAGATACTTCAAAAACCTGATCGTGCAAAACGAGACAATGTTAAAAAAAAAACACATATGGGCAATATATACTAAACTCAACTTTTAACGGGCAAAAACAATTATTGTCACTTTCGGCAAGCAGACAACGAAAATTTGAATTTATCGTACACTAGTCTGTATTAACTTTCATCTAGTAAAAACTATGAAAATCTTATTTTAAGCCTTTTCCATTTTTTTTACCATTTGCTTTACTAAAATTTTTCGCTGATAACAAAAATTTCCAAATTGTTTTAGAGCTAAGATTTATAGTTCCTAGTTACTCTGCAATGTATCTTTTCTATAGTCTGACCAGTATATTATATATTATTATATATATTATATATATATATATATATAATATATAGTATATATATATATATCAATATATATATATATATATATATATATATATATATATATATATATATATATAATAATGTCTTATGAAGTTCATGGTGCAGAATAAATATCTTTTTTTAGTTACATATGGATATAAGTTAAGTATATTTAACAAAAAATAAATTTCAGTGTGAATATACATAGTATCAAAAAAATTTTTTTTTTTTTTTTTTTTAATTACAAGAAAAGAAACAGGTAATTCATTTAATAAATCATACCCATTTTGCTCATTGTACCCTTGGCATCGCCTGGGACTCAGCGAGGTCTCGGGATATTTTTTGTTGTGCAAAAATCTTACCCAAACAAGAGAAAATCTGTTAGGCAAAGTTATATCCATATGGGTTAGGTTCGAATTTACTGCCATCGTCGATCATATAAGTTAGTTTGAGTGTTTACTGACGCTCTAAGTTCAGGTTAGATGTTTTGTTGTATACACAGAATCTATATCTGAAAAAAAAATAATACGGAACGTATTTTAACTCACCAATATAAGTTTTACGTTTACCGTTAAATTCTTCACGTATAGCATCTATAATCCGCTTTGTTTTCTTTCTCATGAAAAATTAACGTTGGTGATACTTTTATTAAATTTTTATATATTTTCATATTTCGTATCTTTCTCGTTCAGAACATCTTAATCATTGCTAGTATCATTACTAGTAATATATATAAAAAAAGTTAAAAAAACACACATTTATCTGCACCAAGAAATACGGTCAAATCATATATGATTATATATATATGATATATATATATATATATAATATATATATATATATATATATATATATATATATATATATATAATATATATAATAAATATTATATATATATATATATAAGGCAATATTGAGGTTTTACAATGACTTTTCAAAAATAGAGGTATTTTATTTTACTATTTTTCGTTTTTATCCCGTGTGCCTTTCAGAAAATTAATTTTTTATCATCTGAGACTGTGTTTACTCTCTTTCAATACAGCTGAGGACGAACCAAGTCAAGTTTCTTCTACAAACTTTCTTTAATTTTCCATCTTTATCAATTATTTCTTAAATTTTTTTCATATTCTTAGTTGTGAGAGAAAAAGACATGTTTACTTTTAGTAAAAATTGATCTTCATTATTAATTTATAGAAGTTTGCATAATAATATAATTGCATTGGTTTATATTGATTTGTTTTGCAAGTCTTGCGTCTCTTTGCCTTTTTTTATTCTATTATATTTTCGGAAAGTATTAATTTGATACAAAATTAAAAATTCATTTATAATAAACAAGTCTATAATGAAATGTCAAGATCTAAAGAATGAGCAAAATCAAAAATTCTTTTATAATAAAAAGTCTATAATGAAATATCAAGATCTAAAGAATGAGCAAAATCAAAAATTCATTTATAACAAAAAATTATATGATAAAATGACTACTTGTGAGATTTGTAATTCAACTATTAAGAATTTTAAGATTCGCAAAAAAAAGTAATAAACATGTAAGGAATATAAATCGGCTTATTCTTAATGAAAATTATTTTAATGATAAAAAGAAGCTATATTCAATTTGCAACAAAAGTAATCTAAATATTGAAATTTATGAGAAAAGTAAAATTTATGAAAAAAATTTAATAAAATGGAATTATAAAAATTGTCGAAAAGGAATTAATGATAATTTCAAAGCCTATTGTTATACCAATTTAAAAATCATGGATCCAAGAACACTCATAAATAATATGGTGGAAGAACGTCAATAATGCCAAACTGATTCAACAGTGGGTCTACGAAAAGTGTAACTGATTTGATTCAAATAAATGATATTGTGCTTGAAATGATCCATAAAATTGAAGAAAATTTTTATAAATTTACTAAAGAAGGATCAGGATGGAGAATCAACAAACTTTCAGAATTTGAAATAAATATAGCCAAATATAAACCATTAAATGCCTGAACATTTACAGAAACTTCATTGAAATATAAAAAACTCAAATTTGGCTTAATTAATATTCAAAATAAAAATGATAATGAATGTTTTAAATGGTGCATCGTGAGATCTGATTGTTTAACAGAAAGAAATCCGCAAAGATTAACAAAGAGAGTAACTCTCATATCAGAAATATATAATTGGAAAGGAATAAAATTTCCAGTACAACTTAGCCAAATTCATAAATTTGAAAACCAAAATGATGTGTCAGTTAACGTATGTGGAGTAGATGAAAAGGAAATATTATTTCCATTAAGAATTTCTATGATTAAAAAAAATAAACATGTTGATTTAATTTTAATATCAAATCATACAAATACTCATTATTTAATTATGAAAGATTTGAGTCAATTTATTAATAAAACACATGGTGGAAAAACATATCCATGCGGATTCTGTTTAAATAGTTTATATAAGAAAAAATTATTAGAGAATCATTTAAAAAACCGTAGTGTCCATTCACCATTAAGAATGGAACTTATAGATGGTCCAGTAGAATTTAGAAATTGCTATTAGCAAATTAAACATCCGTTTGTAATATATACAGATTTTGAAAGTAATCTACAAAAAATTCAAACAGTACAACCATATTAGAAAGAATCTTATACGACAAATGTTCAAAAACATCAACCAAACAGTTGATGTTGCCATACGAAATGTGAAGCTGATAAACATCCAAAATTTGAAACATATGAAAGAAACGAAGCATCGGAAACCTTTGTAGAATATTTAATTTCAGAACCGAAAAGAATAAATGATTTATTAAAAACAAATAAACCAATAAAACTAACTGATGATGAGAAAGAAAATATAAAACTGCTAGGGAAAGCTATGTATGCAAACACCCGTTTACAAAAGATGATTATAAAGTAAGAGAACATAATCATTTAAGGTAAAAAATAAAGGTCATGCAAATAGAACTTGTAATTCAAGAACAAAAACCCTAAATTTATTCCAATAATTATGCACAATTTTTTCCAAATACGATGATCATTTTATCGTTAAATATTTTGTTGCGACATTTTCATTTGTTCCAACGATGAAGCTTATATAGTTTTCAATCAATCTAATAAAGTGAATGAATATAAAAAATTAAAATTTAAACATTAATCATGGAGTTGAGATCATCAATAGCTTTTAGATCGCGTCTTCTTCTCTAGTAAAATTAGCATCGAATCTAGCAGATGAAAATTTAATAAACTTGTCAGAATATTATCAAGATGATCGATTTATACTATTAAAAAAAAGGTGTTTATCTATATGACTGGATGGATGGTATAACAAAATTTAATTATGAAAAATTTCCTATTTATAACAAATTTTATAACATTTAAATAATGAAGATATAACGAACGAGGAATATGAACATGCACAAAACATATGGACGAAATTTAATTGTAAACATTTAAAGATTATCATATGTTATACTTAAAATCTGATACATTATTATTATTATGGATTTTTTAAAAATTTTAGATAAGTATTATTCACTGCTTGCAAATTAGACTGTTCATGTATTTATTTCATCTTCCCGTAGGAATTAATTGCCTAATTAAAGAAAGTAAATAAAACTAGATTTATTAAAAGATCAAGATATGTTGTTAATAATAGAAGCTGAAATTAGAAGTGAAATTAGCACTATCACACACAGATATGCTCAAGCAAATAATGTATTAAAGAAAGTTTGTGATGAAAAGAAGCCGAATAGTTTTAAAAATCATCTATTTAGACGCAATACTGTTAATATGGTTGGTCAATGTCTTCAGCATTTGCATGACTGAAGAATTTTTAAATGGACAGAAGATGCTTGATAATATAGTTGTTATAGATCTCAGTTGATGAATCTAGAAAAGTTATATATATATATATATATATATAATATATATATAACATCATATAATATATATATATATAATATATATAGTATATTAATATATATATAATATATATATAAAATATATATATATTATTATATATATATATATATATAATATATATATATATATAGAAGTACGAAATATATAGTAACTCGAAGAAATATGGTTTGAACAGACAATAGAAATACTCTTACAAGCAGAAAATTTTTCAATAGATAAAGTTGCTAAATTGGTTCCAAAATTTAAATAAAAAAGAAAAAAATATATCAATCTTATATGAAATTTAAAAAATGTTAAATTTAGAATTAAAATTAACAAAATGAATAGAGTATAGAATTTAATCCGAGTGATTGAATGAAACCATATATTGAATTAAATACAATTAAAAGAAAGGAAACCTAATATTGAATTGAGAAATTTTTTTTTTACAATTGATGAACAATTCGGTGTTTGGGGAAAACTAAGGAAAATATTGGAAATAGAAGTTAGTCAATAAACCAAATCTTGAATTATTTAAAAATTCTAGAAAATTTAATAGTTGTCATATTGAAAAAAATAATTATGGTTGAACTCTCCATCAGCTCCACCCTGACCTAAGCGTTTCTTCTGAAACTTTAATTGTGAGATTTTTATTATAATTATATAAAAAATAAATTTAAAGAAAATGCCAAACTACTATTTACAGATACAGATTCGTTATGTTATTTTATCCAAACCGAATGATGTTACAAGGATAGAAACGAATATTTCGACTGTTTGGAATCACCTCTGAATATCTAAGTGTCATAAACCTTACTCAGAAAAAAATTTAGGTAAATGAAGACGAACAGTGGAATCCAATTATAAGATTTGCTGATTAAGAAGAAAATTAATATGCCTTAAATACAATTGAAAATATAGAATTTATGAAAGCGATAGGTGTAAATCAAATTGTAAAACATACATTAGTTATTAAAGATTATAAAAGAGTGTTGTTTGAAAACGGAATTATATATAGGAAAAGAGAATGCAATATCAAAAGTAATAAACATAATGATATATACCAAACAGATGAATGAAACTGCGATTATGGAAATCGATAATAAATGAATGTATTAGAAAAATAAAACACATTAGCTTAGGAAATTATAGTAATGTTTAGATTAGGTTGGTGCCATTGATTATAGTGCTACGTCATATTTATGGACCTCTGGAACTGATGTAAAGAAAAAAATTGCCATTGATTTGCAATCAATTTCATTTTTTATTTTTGCAAATGATATTATTATGTTATTTTTAATACTGACGAATGCTTTCGATATGTCTAGCGCCATAGCAAAGGATTCACCATTATTATGAAGAGAAAGTTGTTTATATATATATCAAAACTCGGTTTATACGAGTTGATATTTCCATCCAAAATGGATTACTCGAGCAGGAAAGAAATTAATTATTGGATTGTCTTCTTGAGTTGACTATTGTGACAAACCATAGAAACCCATTATGTATATTAACGTTTCTTACCATCTAGAAACAATGGAAGAAATAATTTCGGATGGGGTGGTGTTTTACTGTTCCATCAAATTAATAGAAATCTCTAAAATCAAACAATATTCATAAAAGAATTTAAACTATTATAATATGAAAATTATATTATAATCTTTTATCTAAACAATATATAAAATTTTACTAAAATTTATAAGGTTTATGATTTGTTGATGATTTAACATGTCTCCATTATGAGGACATGTCAGAACATCCATTATTGGAGTGTCTACGTGGGTTGACTCTTGTGATAAACCACAGAAACACCTTGTGTATGTCAATGTTTCTTACCATCTGGAAACGATGAAAGAAATAATTTCGAATAGGCCGGTGTTTCAAACTCTATAAAATTTAAAACTTATTAAATGTTTTTCATTCTATTTATTATAGAGAAATTTTTTTTTATATGAAGGTGAAGAATTTTTATTTTTTCTTTATAATAAATAAAATGAACAATGTTGAAATTCAATGGAAAGATACTTAAGGATAAGTGTTAAATTATTGAAAATATATTATTCGGGGAAACTTTACACCAACCTGAATACAAACTTATAAAAAATAAGTGAAAAGGTTAAAATAAAAAGATATTCTCATTATTCGATAAATAAGACGTTGGCAATATGATTTAATTTGTTAGGCGATATTAGTTGTGAAGCGTAAAACCAAAATATAGAAATTCAAATATTTTAAAGATTTCAAGTTTGGATTTTTATTTCCAATTTAAGAAAACAAATAGAATAATTTTTTTATAATTTGATGAATATTAATGAATGATTCAAATCAAAGTGAAGCTGAAGATTTTTATACGAGAGGAAGACATAATAATGCAAGTTCAATTTATGAAGTCAGAATTATCATAGAACTTCGTCGTCGAATCATAAGATTGTAATGCTAAATTCTTAATTGATGTTCATTTTTTAAAAAAGACATAACACATATATACGATGATTTCATTTCAGAAGATATGGAGTGGAAAGAATTTCAAGAATTCTGTAACAGTGTTTGGAAAGAACCATTTAATTTTACTATAATAAATCCAATTTTTGAGTTAAAATTTTCTTGAAGTTGGAAATATCGCATGTTTTATCACATAGTTGTAATAATCCATGTAATTTATAATGAGCATTTAACGAAATCTCTCTCATTGAACTTTTAGCCTCCTGATCCATTTGCTCTAATTTATCATTAAGATCTAATATTTCTCCATAATTCCTTTTAATATCTCCATAGTTGTTATAATATTTTTAAATAAATTTCTCTAAATATATTCTTGACGAATATTTTAAAGGTAAACCTTGACGGTGTTAAATATATTGAGAGCGACAAGGTTGTGTAACTCATAACTATTACACTTTGTAATTGTATTTTTTCATTAAAATAATTATAGTTAACTTCTATCTGTTTCATTTTTTTTTTATATACAAACTTTAAAAATTTTCTGCCTGATGTTATCCATCCATATATCTGCTCTAGCTTCACATTTTAAACGAATCTGGATCTTCAAAAATGTATTTTCCTTCATGAAGAAAAAAATATACCTTTCCACTTTTATTATAGGATTTTTTTTATTGTAAATGATTTTTTTCCTAATTTTTTTCAAAAAGAGAGTATGGACATGAAGCTTTTAAATTTTAAAAGCAATTTTAGCAAATTAATATTGAATTCTGTTTTTAATTGTAGATTTAATGAAATAGTGAAGAAATTATTTAGACGCTTAAAGGTAAAATCTTGTATTATATATATATCAATATTATATATTATATAATAGTATATATAAAATAATATATATTATTATAATATATAATATATATATTATATATATATATATTATATATATATATTATATATCATATATTATATATAAATATTATATATATATATACTATTCTGACAGGAAGTGCAAATATATCATCATTATTATTATATTTTTTGCAATCTAATTGATCTGCAACGTCAACAACATTTCTCTTTTAAAAAGAACTCCCGTACCTGCAAGTTATAGCATGGTTAGCTCGTTAGACAGAAAACTTCTTTCGAATATAGTTGAGAAAGTTATACTTTATATATATACTTCCCTTTATTAAATTTTCTAGAATTTCCCTCATTTCATTGTTTTAGAGATTATTAAGGAACGAATTTTTTCAGTAGACACAATGACTGTCTCAGGAGAGATGGTGAATTGATGATTCTAAGATATAATGCTTTATTCGAATTAAATATGTAACAGGAATTTATTAAATAATATTGATAATAATCAAACAAAGAATTTTTAATTTAATAAAGAAATAAGAACAAATTTTGACATGGAATTGGAAATCTTAAAGTAAATAATGAAAACTTTAATATAGTTATTTTATTTTTAAGATTTACCTATGTTGCAGAATAAACTTCTGGAAAATTGAAAAATGGCTGGCACGGTCGTCTTTTTCATTCTACTGTATATTATTATATATATTATATATATATATTATATAATATTAATATATATAAATATATATATATAATATATAATATATATATATATCAATATAATATATATTATATATATATATTATATATATATATATATTATATAATATATATTGTATATATATATTACATACATATATATATATAATATATATATATAATATATATATATATATATATATATAATATTTATATATATATATTATATCAATATATATTTATATATAAATATATATATATATATATTATATTATTAATATATTATATATATATGTATATATTATATATATACTATTCGTCAAAATAACGCACCACTAGGGTAAATGTCACTCGCAGGAACGGGAAAGGCCCCCTAATCCGCCATGAAACCCCACACAAACACAGACGATCAGCTATCAGGTTTAATCTATGTAACCACATGCCGCAGAGAAGTTCGCTTCAGTATTGGGGCCTTCACGACGCGAAATTTAGGAAAACGCATAAACAACGTAACTAGACATATGGAGACGGTTGGGGTATTTATGTCGGGGTATAATCAATCGAGGATCAGTTCACGTACGAACTACTCCGATTAACATGGAAAGATAGTGCGTCAACTGTCAAGAAGATCAGTGTGTGCTTGAATAACAACAGTCCACGCGAGGACATCGGTACATACATGTGTGTATTTGGCAGCGCCGAAACCTCCGAACCCTACTGACGAGACCCTTTGGCTCAAGCCTTGGCCTCACACGTCTATCAACTATCGGTTCAAGGGAAGGAATTACCATGTTATTGCCATTTGTGCAATAAAGTGTCTCCGCTTTCTTCAACTTTTCTATCCTTCCTTCCCAGTACCCTTGGGGGTGCGTTAAGTTTTGATGAAGTAAATATATACTTAGTATTATATATATATATATATTATATTATATAATATATATAATATATTATATATAATATATAATAATATATATATAATATATATATTATATTATATAATAATAATAATTAATTAATAATAAATAATAATAATAATAATAATAATAATAATAATAATAATAATAATAATAATAATAATAATAATAATAATAATAATAATAATAATAATAATAATAATAATAATAATAATCAATAATAATAATAATATAATATAATAATAATAATAATAAATAAATTATCTGACCACCTGAAGATGGTTAGAATTTTAATGTTAAAAATCGTTACAAACACGATTTTGAACATTTCTTTGAAAAGAAATAAAATCTTAAGCAAAATTTTCTTTAACTTTCTTCTCGAGGGAGAAAAATCTGCCAAAGTTACTTCGGAGAGAAACTTCAGAATCCTCTCAAGCTTTGTAGATGTTTTTATATCCTTCATTTCTAGTGATTATTTATATAGTTGGGTTTTGTAGAGAATCGCACCACACCGCACAGTACCATCAATAATTTGTTTTTCACACAGCACAAGGACACTGAAATTGTGTCGGCACCGCACAGAACTGCACCGAACTGGTTCTCCGGCCAACCCTAATTTGTAACTTTAGGGACACAAAATGAAAAGAGAATTTCTTTATTCCACTAATTAATTTATTAGAATTGGAAATTATTATTTAAATATTTTATTTCAGGAATTAATTTTTCTTCTGACTGGCCTCCAACTTTTTGTAACTGTATTATTAAATATTATTTTTATTATAATTGAATTTTATTATATTACTATTATTATATTATTAATTATTATTATTATTATTATATATTGTTATTATTATTATTATTATTATTATTATTATATTATTTTATTATTATTATTATTAATTATTATTATTATTATGTATTATTATTATTATTTATTAATTATATTATTATTATCATTATATTATTACTATTAATTATTATTATTATTATTATTATTTATTATATTATTATTATTAATTATTAATTATTTTATTACTTATTATTTTATTAATTATTATTATTATTATTATTATTATTATTATTATTATTATTATTATTATTATTATTATTATTATTATATTATTATTATTATTATTTTATTATTATTATTATTATCTTCATTATTATTATATTTTAATTATTATTACTTATTAATTATTATTATTATTACTTATTATTATATCTTATACTGCATTGCTGACATATATGCCTCTTTAAAGAAAAATTTTTGGCAACGATTTTTTGCACATGTTCCTCAAAACAGAAAATTGATTTGGATAATCCTTAAAATTTCAGACCATTAGCTATTAAAATAGTTAAGTAAAATATTAAAAAATAATATTCAATCAATTACCGGAGTACTTTAAATCAGAATAATATTCTCATCGATTTTCAATTTGGTTTTAGGAAATGATTTTCAACAGCTTATTCAACTCACCACGATGTTTTTTTTCAGTCTCCTATGCTGATGATATTTCCATTTTAATAAATGACAAATATTGAATCCCTTATGAAGAGCAAGAGGCACCTTAACTCAAAAAATTAAATAGATTGAAGCAAGGAAACTACCACTAAATATACAAAATAATAAAAAAAAAATCTTATACTCTTTTTAGTAACAAATCAGTAGAAAATTTCAGCATCGAAATTAATGAAATAGAATTATAAGGGCTTCAATTAATAAAATACTCTGTATTATAATCGATGAAAAATTGAGGTTTAAAGAACATGCTAACAGCCTAGTTAGGAGATTGGCTAAATACATGCGCGTGCTTTTAAAATTAAAAATATTGTTCCTCTTTCATTCTTAAGAAAATATACTATGCTCTGATGCTCCCACATTTATCATACTGTCTTCCTATCTAAAGAACACAAAAAAAACTAAAAATATTTTAGTTTGCTGACCCTCTCAATCTGCCCTAATAAAAGAAATACAAAAAAATCATCCATAATAATGCCTGTGTCCTCTTGCTAATTTTCATAGCAACCAAGCAAGGAGCGAAAAAATCAAACAAATTTACGAAAATATACATACGCTAAAGCGCCATTCTGTCAATTAAAAAAACAGTCGCACAAATCGTCAGCTACAAGACAGCGAAACTTTACAACTTAATACCACAATATATTAAAATCGAAAATTCTATAAAGTCTTTTGCTGAAACTAAAAATCCATTATCTAAATCAATACAAGTAAATTGTCATACCAGAGATTTTATCAGCGTAAACTTTTAACATTTTACTAACATCAAAGTGGTTACTATTACTTTGCACTATAACGAGTCATGATTATGGTAATAAACATTATTAATATCAGCTTTTTCATTGAACCAATTATTACTATCACTATTCATTATTAAAGTAATTACTGCAAACATTTCAATCATAATTATTAATTTATTATTATTATTATTATTATTATTATTATTATTATTATTATTATTATTATTATTATTATTATTATTATTATTATTATTATTATT
>JABUQX010050985.1:45000-48110 GCA_015478945.1 Trachelipus rathkii
TTCACTCCTTTAAGAACTTGGTGACACAGATCTTTTAGTTTCACTATTCAGTTTTCTTGGTCCTTCCAAATTTTGCTACCAAAGTCTAGTCTCTTCTATGCTTTCAAGTGTTAAAAACTAGAAAAATGAAAGCTATCCTTTTCTTTAACTCATAGTTTAATGAAGTAGCATGTGGAATGGATGTAGATATGGTCAATGCATAAGCAGTATATTTTCAGTAGAAAATCGTAATTCCAAGAAGAAGTTATAAAATCCAGATACGGATTATTAAGATCTTCTCCAGAACTCCGTTGGATTTGCTGCTGGATGGTTGCTACGGTGCTGCTGCCTACCAAAATCCGTGGTATATCAGATAAGTCCTAGTTGATCGGGCGATTTCATTAAGCTCTTGTTAAACACTTCATCGATGATTTTCTCACTTTCCGATGGCTACTAACATTTCCCCATATGTTGAATGTGCGACGAGGTTTTGTAAGATATCCAATGTATTAGATTGTAGAGCATTTACAACTGGCTCACATGCAGAGTATTTCGGATCAATATATAGCATGATGATGACGATTCATCCGCTGAATGCAAACTGAAAAGCTTTTCTTGTGGTATCTCCTCATGAAAGGATTTCTAATGCTCATCATTCGTACAAAGTGTCTTTAAACAGCTATGATGCACTTGTGCTTCAGAAACAAATTCCCCCTGGGGGGTTTTTCCCCTGGAAAAATAGGGGCCCCCCCTTTTAGGGAAAATGTTTTTTTTTTTGGCATAAATTTCCTTTCAACCTGTCCTCGCGAAAAACTAATAATATCCCCCTTTAGATGTTCCGAAGTATTGCGGATTTCTGTATTGTTTCAATCATTTAACACTAGATTTTGTTGTGTAAGAGCTAAAGCATGCTTTTATGCTTTTTCCTCAATATTGCTTGGACTCCTTCTTTGCAAGACTCGTAGAAAGCCAATCAAACCGCAAACGCATTTCTCGGCTCAGTCTCGGTGTGACAAAACGATGGCTTCCATGTTTTTGTGTAAGCGCTTCAGTTCTACAAAGTCAATAAATTCTTTTTTGCATCGGACCTTTGTCGAAATAGCGCAACATTATGGAAATTGTTCCTTTCCAGAAATACGTTCATCTGCTAGACGCTATTACGTTGCACGCTCCTTTACCTTATTAAACGATGCTCTTTATAGTGTAGAGAAATGATCTCATTCCGAATCTGAACTGATTGGTATGTGACATTTTTCTCCCCTTTCAATGAACTGAACCGGCATCTATTCTGAGCTGGCACAATTTGCAACACTCCTCATCTGATGCTACCAGGCGCAAATCACGCGTACAAGAAAATGTCACACATGAAATTATTGAGGATAATATTTTTATTTTCTCTTATGATTTCTAATGCTGGTTTAATTTGGATGTCTACCACACGTCTGTAGAACATTCTTGGCAGCTTCAACAGCAAGTTTATGCCGCTCTGTGTTGTATGTCCTACAAACCGCATGAACTATTTATTTTGTGAAGGTCTTATTGTTAAAGAAGACTAGGACCCCTCTGAACGAACTTTTTGGTGGGAATAAAATACAAAACTTGCAAAATGGTCCCTTTAGGTGCCTGGAGTATGTAAAGTGAATATGTCTCCAACCATTCATATTGAATTTCCTCTTTAAGTGGGTGCATTTCCAAAAAATTATAGGCTTAGGTGGATCACACCTTTCCGTAACGTTCTTTTTCTAGTTGAAAATCATAGATGAATGTCGCAACGCTTACAATGGTCATTTTCGAGACTGTCATCTACTGAAGCTAGCTCCGAAATCTGAACCATATCTTGACTCGTCGAGGTGGCCTGGGTGTGGGGTCTTCATCATGCGAAATATGCGAAGTAGAGGGATTGCCTCTTGTGTGTCTAGTTGAATTATGGTATCTTCCGTTTCAACACCGCTACCATTAATTTTATCTGAGTTCCTTTTCAAATTTTCAAACAATAATATATTAATATATATAATAATATATATATATATTATATAAATATTATAATAATATTTATATATATATAATATATATTATATATATATATATATATATATTATATAATATATATATTATATAATATATTTATTATATATATATTATATAATATATATAATATTATATATTATTATGTATATTGTAGACTCTGCCTAGATTCATAGGCTAATAATTTTACTAACACTCAAAGATGTTAACAGAAAAAATTAAAAGTAAGGCAACTGCTACGAGTGCTCTTAATTCTTGTGTAATAAAAAATAGTTTCTAAAATGAAGCTAACCTCATATGACAAGTAAAATCATGTGTTACAAAATTCTACTTTTAAGAATAAATACACAAAAATTTATTAATATTTAATGTAAAACGTACGTACCAAGGAATCCCTAATATCCATGATTTGATGAAATTGAACTATAACTTTACCTGAGGCGTGTTGAATTATAGAGGGGCGTCACGGAGTGATAATTCCAATACTTTGTACCTTAAACACTTAATAAAGAATTGCGAATCTGACTGAACAAAATCTAGAATTTATATAAACATATCAATATTTAAAAACAAAAACATAAAAACACAGTTCTTATCTACAAATTAAAAGACCATATAAAATGAGTGAGAAGACCTCGTAAAGGCAAGAGAAATGTGAGAAAATGACGATTGCAACAAGCCTTCGCCAATACTCGTATATCTTATATATATATATATATTAAGTATATATATATATATATTATATAATAATATATATATATATAATATATACTATATATAATATATCGTAACATACTTACGGCCACCGGAAGTGGTGTTGCTTTTGAGAATAGAGTAAACACTTCTAGGGGGGGCAGCTGCCCCCCTGCCCCCCTGACGACGCCATTGTATATATAATATATATAGTATATAATTATAAGTATAATAATATATATATTATATATATATAATATATATAATATATTATTGATAAAGGCATGTACCATCTGTTATGATACTGTATAGAGTATACAATAGAATTTTTTGGAAAATATTATATCGTTAACCAAGAGTCAGTGAAAGGAAAGTAAAAATACTTATGCATTGCTTTTAGGTAACCATTCTCT
>JABUQX010050986.1:0-2500 GCA_015478945.1 Trachelipus rathkii
AACCCATCAATATATATATATATATATATATATATATATATCATATACATATATATATATATATATATATATATTGATACCGACGTATTTGGAGTGTAAATAAAAAGATAAAGCTGCTGTAAGAAATTGAATTGAATATTCACCAAGGATATATATATATATATATCTTAATATAAATATATATATAAATATATATATATATATATATATACTAACTATATATATATATATATATATATAATAACATATATATATAACCTTAATATAATAATATATATATATATATACCATTTATATATATATATATATATATATATATATATAATAATAACAATCAATAACAACCAATATATATATATATATATATAACCTTAATAATAATATAATATATAATAACAGCAACCAATAATAACCATATATATATATATATATATCTTCAACTATATGTCTCTATAACCCACTAAATAAAGGGATTAATGGGTAATTTAACTATCGTTCATATTGAATTTAAAAATAAAAGAAATGATTTTATGTTTAGAAATAGTTGCACTGGCTATTTCTTAGCTGGATGGACATGATGGCGAAGGTTCTGTCAGTCTTCCCTCTTTCCTGTAGAATTGAGAATGTATGTTTGAGCCTTTTCAGAGGTTGGGTATATCTTTCTGATATGTTCGTTGTGAATAAAGGTAGATTCTTAAACTCTTGCGACTCCAATAGTATGACTAATACATATCAAATTTATGTTCAAGATTTAAATTTTTTTTTTAATGGATATCGATGAAATAACTTTGCTAAGTTAATTATATACGGATCTATGACTAAGGAACTTACTCTTTAACTGTTTTGAAATATCATCAGGAAAAGGAATAGCAATCGCTTTATGTCTTTTCATTTTAAATTGATTCTAACCAGCGCCACTGTCATTTCTTCAATAATCAGAAGTTCTGTTGCAACTATTAAAATGCTTGAAAATTTTTCATCTATAGCTTACACGAAAATTTTCTGGAGAAAAGCATCGCATTTTCAAAGATGATATAGGATAGTTACGATGCGTCACTAATGATGGAGACACCATTGGTACATAGTGGAAGGGTGAAATAGAATAAAGTTGATGTCATAATTAAACTAATAACCAATTCGGTAGTAATTGCAGATTTCAAAATATTTGATTCATCTCAAGTTCCCTTTAAAGTATCGATAATTGCTTTAAAAAAATCTAAACAATCTATAGTTATTTTTCACCCATTTTGTTTTTCATTTCGTGTTAGCTTTGTCCATTTTGTCTTAGTAAAGAAATGTTTATCTTTTTTATTAGTAGTATATTACCATAGTGACTAAATAATCTCCAATTGTTTTTACTGTTTATAATAAGTTTCTAATAATATTTGTCACTCAGCATAAATGTGTGTGGGAATAAGCACAATGCCGCTGGAACACACACCTTTAAAACTTTTCTTCACTGCTTCATCCTTCCATCACATCATTGTCCAATCAGAAAGTCACTATTTATTTCAAACTTCGTAGTGATACTATCTCTAGAGATTCTCCTTTTGTGATTTTACCGAAACTAAACCTAAAGAATTTTAGGGCTCATATAAAGAGATTTTCTCATTTATAATGGCATATTTTTATATAATTTGCTTTGATTATTATTTACTATTTTATTATTCTTATAAATTTAAAATTAAGAGACTCATTCAAGCTATCAAAAATTTTTGATAACCAAGTAACCAGGGGTCAGAGGACTCGAACCCGCGACCTTGCCATATATATATATATGTATATATATATATATATATATATATATATATATAACTTATATATATATATATATATATATATATATATATATCTATATATAACCTTATAATAACTATATATATATATATATATATATGCTATATATATATAAAGGTGTTCGAAATAAAAATTTTTATCAAGTCCAAATCAATATATTGAAATTATTTTGTATATTTAATTGAATGGAATAATAAATTTTAGTTAATTTTGATTATAGAAGCAATGTTTCTTTCTCAATTTTAAAAAGAAATGGATTTTGATCCACTTTAGCTAGGAGTCCATAATATAAACAGATATGGTATGTCTAGTACTTTTTCTTAAAGGCAATAATGCTAGGAGATCTTTGGGAGCTCTCACATTTTGCAGTTCGTGTAATCTTTTTAACAACGGACTCAGGGAGGTTTTTATTAATTTTACTTTTTCTTTGTATCTTTTGCTCTTCTTAATTTCTTTAAACAGAAGGCACAAGAGTCTAACAGAGTAGTCACTTTGTAAACATTTTTAAGGGAGCAAGGATAAGCAAAATTGTTCTGAACTGTCGTATGTATCATGTGGAAAAAACCCAACAGTTTAGACAACCACACCCCTGCTGGGCAGCTACAAATTTTGAGCCTCCATGACCTTACAATTTTCACAGTGGACTTTATTTTCACTTTTTTAAACTTTCTCCCTGCACATATATACTTATATATACATTTAT
>JABUQX010050986.1:7500-10000 GCA_015478945.1 Trachelipus rathkii
TGAGCAAGAAAGAGGTTCAATATATATATCCATTATATATATATATATATATATATATATACTATATATATCTATATATATATATAATAATATATATACTATGCCTCTCTACTCTCTTACACATATATATATATATATATATATATATATATATATGATTATTTTTTTTGGCCAAAAATAACGCGTCTCCTCTGGCGTAATTTTATAGTAAAACTCATATAATAATAATTAAGTAATATGAATAACTTTTAGCGGAATAAAAGTTACTGTCATTTCTGAAAATCAACCCATTGGGAATGAATGGTCATTATTGTTTGGGGAAATTGGTGGACAGCATCTTCAAACTTAAATTTTAATTTTCTTAAATTTCATCCGATTTACATTAAAGACAAAATGCAGCATTGTTCAATTCAAAACTTCTATTCCAGCATACTTATCATCATTTTTTTTGCACTTTAAAGCAAAAAAAAAATACATTTTCGTTAGAATGGCATTGGATATATATATATATATATATATATATATATATATATATATATATATATATACTTATATATATATATATATATATATATATATATATACTCACTACCCTGCTCTTATAATAACTTATATATATATATATGCTGTATATATACTATGATTGTGTAAGAGGAGAGGGATTCATTTTATAATATTTTGCATCGCTTTATGACCAAATTGAAATTCTATATTTTAGTGAACACGATGCCATATTTATATGATTTTAGGCAATTTGGGCTGCAGTTAATGAAACATATTTAAAATTTCGTTTCTTTTTTATAATGAATCGCCGCTTGTAAATTCAAATTTTGCCCATGCCTCTGATGATTACTAGCTTATCGCACTTTCGTTTTACTATTTCTTTGTTTATATCTATCTATATCTATCTATCTATCTATCTATCTATCTATCTATCTATCCTATCTGTCTGTCATATCATATCATCCTATCTATCCATCTTTATCTATTCCATAGTATTTGTGTATTATATTTTACATTTATTTATGTTATTCTTTTGTATCATATTATTCGTTTGTCATATGTTATTCTTTATTTTATATCTTGTATTTTTCTTCGTTATCTTAATCAGTTTATTATTTTATACTTTGGCGTACCGTTATCTGATGTTACCTTATATTACCGCAGTCTGTTTCGTTATCTGTGTTATTCTTTGCTACCTCTTTACAGCTGCTTCGTTATCTGTGTTATTCTTTGCTACCTCTTTACAGCTGCTTCGTTATCTGTGTTATTCTTTGCTCTCTCTTTCCAGCGGGTTCGTTATCTGTGTTATTCTTTGCTACATCCTTAGTCTTTACAGCTGCTTCGTTATCTGTGTTATTCTTTGCCTCCTCTTTCCAGCGGGTTCGTTATCTGTGTTTTTCTTTGCTACCTCTTTAGTCTTTACAGCTATTTCGTTATCTGTGTTATTTTTTGCTACCTCTTTACAGCTGCTTCGTTATCTGTGTTATTCTTTGCTACCTCTTTAGTCTTTACAGCTGCTTCGTTATCTGTGTTATTCTTTGCTACCTCTTTACCAGCTGCTTCGTTGTAGTTCCCATTAACATCTATATTACCCTTCAGCTATTATGAGGGTTATTTACCTCTTTACAGCCGCTTCGTTATCAGAGTTATTCTTTGTTACCTCTTTACAACTGTTTCTTTATCAGGATTATTCTTTGGTATCTCTTTATAACTCGTTTGATATTTGATTGGGGAGATAATACCTCCTCTTTATAGGAACTATTGTCCAGTATCGCATGGTTAACAGCTATACATTGCTATTCATCTCTCTCTCTATATATATATATATATATATATATATATATCTATATATATATCTATATATATATACTATATATATACCCATATATACATAATAACATATAACATGTATATATATCCACTTATATATGTATAATAACACTATATATATATATAACACTTACCTTTATACTTTTTGGATTGAATTAGTGTGGACGTCAGCAGTTTTGATGTTTTAGGGTAATATATATATATATATAATATATATATATCATATATATCTATATATCTATATATATAAATAATATATACATAACTATATATATATATCTTTATATATATATATATAATAACATATATATATAACAACAACTTAATATATATATATATATGTAGAGCAAAGTGAGGTTTATGGAAATTTCATATTAAAAAAAAAGGAAGGTAAGTCGCTCTTAATGTTGTAATCAATTCATTAGAAAAAAATCTTAATGAATTCAAGACGTCGTTCAATTTACTTTTTCATCTCACTTTCTTCTTATGTTTTTAAATCTAATTTGCTGCTAATTACAAATGTAATATATATATATATATATATATATGTATAATAGATAAATATAACATATATATATATATATATATATATATATATATATATATATATATATATATACTAAAATATATATATATATATATATATATATATATATATATAATTATA
>JABUQX010050986.1:25000-29157 GCA_015478945.1 Trachelipus rathkii
ATAATAATAACGATTATGTTAGTGCATTTACATCTAGACGTCCTATTTTAAAAACTCAGCTGGCTTGATAGTTGAAATTTGCTGGAAATGAAAGTCTAATTTTAAACATAAATTGTGCCAATAGAGTTTAGACGTTTTTCAGTATTTTATAAAGCGTGCAGAGAGAATTTCAGTTGTGGGAATCCTTCTGGAGTAGTTCTGGTATCACCACCACTGCTCTTCAACAGAGCCCGTATTCAAAGGTACATCAGCAATTCATTCGTCCTAAAGGTCTTGTTCTTCTTCCGTCTGCTTAATTATATCATATTTTAATAAGATAATATATACTCACTATATAATATATATATATATTATATATATATATATATATATATATATATAATATAATATAGTATATAATATATATATATATATTATATATATATATTATTCCTTTTGGTGGGAAAATGCGGAGGCCTACCAATTGTCCACCAGATAAGTTGAAATTCCCAATAAAATAAAGGTTTCAGATTTTTTCAGTATAGAATACTGAATAAGTTGAACATAGCTGTTAAGTCTGGGGTAGAATAATTTGAATGGAGAAGGCGATGAAACTGTGCTGCAAGGCTGTCGAGGATCACCTTCTGAATGGAGGAGGAGGTGGGCTGCTGGAGAGTTTCAGAAGAGCAATTGTCCGTCTGAATTGAAATAGTTATAGAGAATGTTTGCAACACATTCGACGGGAGAAAGAGTACTGGAGAGAGAGTCTGTAAGATTAGGGGAGCTTGATATAGGCGAGAAAGCCCATCCACTCCACCTTTTTAAAGAGAGCTGTGCGAGTGGAACTACCCCAGATGTGTGAGGTATATTCCATACAGGGGCGAATAACCTAAAAGCACACTGTGATTGGCTGCGAGAGATTCGCGGGATAGCCTCAGAACACCTAAAATCTTTGGAAGCTTATTTAGAAAGAGAAGGAATGTGATCCTTCCAATTAAGATAACGAGAAAGAGAGAGAGAGAGAGAGAGAGAGAGGAGGAGAGAGAGAGAGAGAGAGAGAGGAGACGAGAGAGAGAGAGATAGAGAGAGAGAGAGAGAGAGAGAGAGAGAGAGAGAGAGAGAGAGAGAGAGATATCGTTCCAATTAAGATCACGAGAAAAGAAACGCAAAAGACAGACGAAGATTTGAGTTGTGTGTTTTCGAAGATGTTGTGTGGAAGATTATGTCGAGTTGTAAGATAAAGGATCTGAGTTTTTGAGACATTGAAAACAACCATGTTCTCAATGGAGCAATTACAAATTCTGGAAAGGCCAGAGTTTAGTTGCTCTAAGGCTGCCCTCTAGCGTGAGCCACTTGCTGTTGGGTGGGACTTCTTTCAAATGAAATGAGTAATGAAAGGGTGGAGTCGTCGTCATAGGAGTGGATAGGGGAAGAAGAAATAGAGAGAAGGTCATTAATGAAAAGTTGAAAAAGATTTGAGGACAAAACCCTGAGGAACACCACTATTAATGGATTTTATAGATGAACGGTGACCGTGTGCAATTCCTGCTAAGGCGAGAAACGAGAGAAACGAGATAGAAGGATAGATATCGATGGAATAACGTTTAGAAATCAAAACCCTGTTTCAGATTATATCGAAGAGCTTTCAATATGTCAATCGCCACAGCAAGAGATTCCTAGATATACCAAAAAGCAGAGAAAAAAAGAGTTAGAGAGAAGAAAACGATCACTTGTAGGTTGTTCATTACGAAAACTATACTGACCATCTGTGAAAAGATTAAAAAGATTTAAGATGTTTTCAAATTTTCCCGTTAATGATCGATTTGAAAACTTTTGGAAAGAAAAATGGTTAAATCGTCTGGGCGTTATTCAGGTTGAAAGGGTTGTCCTTTTTTGGGTACAGGTCGAATGACCTCGCATAGTCACCAGGAAACAAAGGTTTAATTTGGTAAGTATAGACGAAACGGTTTGCCAGCAGGTGAATGCTCGGGGGCACAAGTTTTGAGAACCACAGGAGGAATACCTTCAGGACAGTACACCTTCTTAGTTTTGGGCTCAGAGAGAGCGAAAATAACGTCTTTAGAACAAGAAATTACAATGTTAAGCATAAATGAGATGGAGGTGTGGGGAAGGAGAAAGAGCTCCGGAATCGTCTAAGGTGGAATTAGATGCAAAGATATGAATGAAGAGTTCATCTTTACCTCAAGGTTAAACTGTAGTTGTGCTGTCGGAAGATACCAGATGGGGAAAGAGGAACAAGCAAAATTCGAAGTTAGAGTTAACTTTTTTTTTTTTTTTTTTGGCAATATGAGAGAAAATATGTGCGGAAGAGGATTCAAAGAGATTATTGCATTTTATACGGAGAAAAGAGTTTTTAATTTCACGGATAATAGATTTTACAAGATTCTGAGACGAAATGTAAGTTCCCTGAGTTTCTGGAATTTGAAGATGACGTATTTCCTGAAAGCACCGTCCCTCTTTCGAATAGCACTAGAACAAGCAAAGTCAGACCAAGTTTTAGTTAGTTAAATTGAAAGACTATGGAATTACGCCTCCATGTCAGAGAGAGTATCCTCGGTAATGCGCTCAACACACTCCGAGGGACTCCTCTTACGAAAGCAGGAGTCATCCCATGAGAAGTCAAAGAAGTACATATCGCTAGTCCCACCATTCAGCATCTCCGAAGCCAGAAAGTTTTCTTCGCTTTTGACGGGGGTTGCTTTCTGTGGAAGACTTGAAGAGATAGAAGGAGATACAAATAACCCTTAGATGCAGAGAAGGAAGGATGAAGGACTGAAGGTTATGAAAAGGCCTAGAATTGTTGCGTTCATCTCCAAGACGATCAGGAATATGATGAGCAGGGAGTTGTAACTGCTCGAGGTCATTTTGGAAAGTGAAATGGTAGGCAGGCTCACTTGCTGTATCTTAAGAATTAAAGGAAAGCAATTGGCGGTGGTGAACGTTGAAATCATCATTCTTGATGATTTTAGAGTAAGGAGAAGAAAAGAAAATGTGTTTTATTTTTTGGAGTTTGGATAGTCAGGATAGCTCACGTTGAGTAAGGGGCACAGATATACCATCGATGACATGATTTAGTAGTGATTGACGGATAGGCTGAGCCATAAGGTATAAATTCCGGGTAAAATCAAATGGAAACGCAAGTTACAGAAAACATCATCATTGCATTTGACTGAAAATTGAAGATAGGGAGAGTAATAGGGAACAGAGTAAGGTTTACCGAGTTTCTGTTAAGGATAAGAGATGAGGTTTAGAGGAGGAAGGGTGATGCTCAATAAAGTGGAAATTAGAGAAAAGACCGCAAAGGTTGTGGAATTAATGAAGGAAGGAGAACGTTCATCAGAACCAGGCAGGCATTCGCGTGACGACACCAACCCACACGGAGGTCGCCAACTCAAAGTGGTGAAGGGAGGAAGGGGAAATTGAAGTTGGCTATTTTTAGAAGCCGCCATTTTGACTTCTTCGAGGCTAGTTGTGTTGATGTTATTTTGATTTGATTTTTTTTAAAGGAAATGTGTTTGCTGTAATTGTGTTTTGCAGTGCGGAATTATAAGGAGAGTTCACCTCAGTTTTAGAAAATATTAAGACTGAATGCGGAACAGGGGCGTACGCAGCTGGACAGCTGAGTTGGCGATAGGATGGCTACCCTGTATTCTAGTGAAACAGTGGGGGCAATCTTACGCTTTGGATGAGCTAAACGTCCTCGCCCTTATATATATATTATTATTAACTATATATATATATATATATATATATATATTATATATATATATATATATATATATATATATATATATATATATTATATATTATATATACGGTATATAATATATATTTTATATATCTATATAATATATATATATTATAGTATTATATATATATATTATTATTATCTTATATATATATATTATATATATATTATATATTTATATATATTAATATATTATATATATATCTATTATTATATATATTATTATTATACTATTATATATATATATATATATTATATATATATATATTTATTTATACTATATATTAATTAGGGTGTACCGGAGCCAGAATCTTTGGTTCCGGCCGGGACCCGACTTTTCCGGAACCTTGAAAAAGTTCCGGCCGGAACGGAACTTTTCGACTTTGTCAAACTTCTAAGCTGCGTGTTC
>JABUQX010050987.1:0-5000 GCA_015478945.1 Trachelipus rathkii
GCAGTTTTGCAATTTTTGTAAAAAGGACAATCATAGTATACTTAAATGCAAAATTCTAGAAAAACAAAGCCAAGATGAAATAACAAAGTTTATTAAAGACAATAAATTATGCTTTAAGTGCCTCAGATCAAATCATTTTAGTAGTAATTGTAAAAGACCAGAAAAATGTGAAAAATGTAATAAGCAACATTTAACATTTCTGCATAGAGAAAAAGATAGTGCCAAAGAGCAGGATGGTTCAAATATCTCACCAGCAGCACTCACTGTGAATTTAGAGGATAAAGATAAAAAGGTAGAGTCAAAAGAATCAGGAAGTAATGAAGCAAAAACCTTTCAGACAAAAGTAAGTAATAAAAAGCTATTTTATCCTGCAGTACCAATTAAAATTAAGCTTAAAGGTAAAGATAAAGTGATTAAGACATACATGGGTCTAGATACATATTCTTCAGCATGCTTTATGGATTTAAATATAGCCACAGAATTAGGTATGTCATATATGAAACCTCAGAAAGATATAGATATTACTACTATGTATGGGCAACATAAAATAAAGACATACATATTAAACAATCTAGAAATTTATGATATTGAGATGAGGAAATCTGAAACCATAAATAATGTATATTGTAAAGAAAATTGGCCCTTTAAAATAGAAGAGAGTCCATCTATCAAAGATATAAATGGATTAGAATACTTGAGTCATGTGCCCTTCAATTTTATAAAATCAAAAATTGGATTATTAATAGGAATGAACCAGAGTAAATTGTTAAAACCCATTGAAGTAGTGGAAGGTCATTATAACTATCCCTTTGCAGTTAAATATTCATTTGGATGGGCTTTACAAGGTTCGACACCAGATGGTATACCAGCTTTCATGAGTTTAAGATGTCATAAGACCCAAATACAACAAGAAGATGATAATTTGCTTGAAAAATATTGCTCAAGAGAGTTTTCTGAAAAGAATCCTGAGCAAGTCTGTGAAAGTGTAGAAGATTTGAAGTGGAAGAATAAGGTTGAAAATACATTACAAAGAACAATTACAGGTAAATTTCAAGTTGGTTTACCATTTAAAAAAGAAAATCAGCATTTTCCTAATAACAAAAATCAAGCTTTAGCAAGATTGTACTCATTAAAAAGTAAATTTTTCAAAGATAAAGAATATTTTATACAGTATAGTGATAACATAAATGAAATGTTAAAACTAAATTTTGCAGAAAAGATTGAGAAACATGAATTATTAAACAATGACAGATTCTATTTAACACACCATAGTGTAATCCATCCACAAAAGAAAAAATTGAGAGTAGTATTCAATGCAGCTTTGCCATACAATGGTATTTCTTTAAATAATAGTTTACTCACAGGTCCAGACTATATTTCTAACCTACAAGGCATCCTTTTAAGGTTCAGAAAAGAGAAATATGCTTTCATAGCAGATATAGAGAAGATGTTTTATCAAATACAGGTACTTGACAAAGATAAAGATTATCAGCGCTTCTTATGGTTCCCAAATAGTAATTTAGATAAAACTCCAGAAGAATATAGAGTTAAAGTTCATATATTTGGTAGTGTGAGCTCACCTTCAATTGCAAATTATGTTTTGAAGCAAACTACACATGTAATTGAAGCAGAAAAATTCAGTAATTTAGCTAAAGATACCATACTTAGAAATTTCTATGTTGATGATTGTTTAAAGTCTGTGAAATCAGAAAATGAGGCAATAGCAGTTTATAAAGAAGTTAAAGAAATTTTAAAAATTAGTGGTTTTAATCTGCATCAAGTAGCTAGTAATTCAAAGAAATTTTTAGAAAATATTGATAAACAAGACTTAAGCAAAGATTTTAAAGAAATAAACTTATCCTTAGATAAATTGCCTTCACAAAAAGTATTAGGCTTAAGTTGGGACCCAGAAATAGATTTAATGAAAGCTAGGGTAGATATACAAAATAAAAATTTGACAAAAAGAAGTATACTCAGTTGCATTTTTTCCATATATGATCCACTAGGATTTATTAGTCCAGTGCTACTAGTAGCTAAAAAGATATTTCAAAATTTATGCGATAGAAAGGTTAAATGGGATGATCAAATTCCATCAGATATAAAAAAAAGTTACATAAAATGGGTAAGTGATGTTGATAAGCTAAATGATTTTCAAGTTCCTAGGCCATATAATCCAAATTGTCTAAAGTATAAAAGGGTAGAACTACATTATTTTTCAGATGGTTCACAAATTGCATATGCAGCAGTAGCATATATAAGATTCATTGGAGAGAATGATGAAATATATTGTTCATTGGTGTTATCTAAAACAAGATTGATACCATTAAATAAAAATTTGATGTTAACTATTCCAAGAATAGAACTGAGTGCAGCCAAATTAGCAGTTAACATACACCAAATTTTGAAAGATGAATTAGATATGAAAATAAGCCAAGAGTATTTCTGGATAGATAGTGAAATTGTATTACAATATATTAAAAATGAATCAAAAAGATTCAAAAGATTTGTACATAATAGAGTTAATTATATTAGATCACAAACAGATATAAGCCAATGGAATTATGTACCAGGCAAGCTAAATATTGCAGATATAGCAAGTAAAGGGATATCTGTTAATGAGTTTTTGAACAATAAACTATGGAGCACTGGTCCAGAATTTTTGTACAAAGACAAAGCTCAATGGCCTGAGCAAATTAAAGAAAATAAATTAGATGATGAAAATGATGAAATTATAAAAACTAAACCTGTAATGGCCATACAACTACAAGAAAGTTCAACAGACAAGCTCATACATTCTGTGTCAGATTGGATGAAATTAAAAACAAAAGTAGCATGGATTTTAAGAGTTAAAGAAAATTTGCATAAAAAAACCTGGAATAAAGGTGCTATGACAATCACAGAATTTAAAGATGCAGAAAAAGCTATTTACAAATATGTACAAAATAAAGAATTTCATGATATACAATACAAAATAAAAAAGAAAGAAGCCTTACCAAAGAGGCACATTTTGGCAAAATTCCTACCATTTATAGATGATAATGGAATATTAAGAGTAGGTGGGAGGAACAAAAATCTGAATGATGTATCATATGATTTTAAACATCCAATTATCTTGCCAAATAGTCATGTTACAATGCTAATAATGAGACATTACCATAGAATAAATGGACATTTAGGAAAACAAACAGTTTTAAATGCTTTAAGAGAGAAGTACTATATCATTGGAGCAAGTAGAAGTATTAAAAAGATTTTAAAAGATTGCATAATATGTAGGAAGCTCCATACAAGACCAACTCAGCAGTTGATGGGAGATTTGCCCAAAGATAGATTAAAATGTGATGTACCACCATTTACAAGTATTGGTATAGATGCCTTTGGCCCTTTTCTTGTAGTAAGGGGAAGAGGGAAGGTAAGAGAAAAAAGATATGGATTAATATTCTCATGTTTAAGTAGCAGAGCAATACATTTAGAAATGCTATATTCATTAGATACTGATGCTTTTATTAATGCTCTAAGAAGATTTATAAGCCGCAGAGGCAATGTGAAATTGATCCGATCAGATAATGGATTGAACTTTGTGAAAGCTAACAAAGAATTAAAGGGACAAGTTAAAAATTGGAATAGTAAGCAAGTAAATAAATTTTTTGAGCAAAAAGAAATACAGTGGATATTCCAACCACCTCATAGTTCTCATAAGGAGGTCATTTTGAAAGACACATTAGAACTGTAAGAAATATACTACAAGCTTCACTCTTAGAACAGCCAATAAGGTTGACAGATGATAACTTGAACACTTTGTTCTGTGAGATAGAATTCATTATAAATAATAGACCAATAACAGAATTTTCAAATGATTTAGAAAACTTAGAAGCTTTGACACCAAATCATCTACTAACTCTTAAAGGTAATATAACTTTTCCTCCAGGATTATTTCAGGACAAAGATTGCTACTTATATAAAAGATGGAAACAAGTTCAGTATCTTGCTGATTTGTTTTGGAAAAGATGGATCAAAGAATATGTCCCTTTATTGCAAAAAAGAAGTAAATGGTTAGCAGAAAAAGAATCACACCAAGTGGGAGATTTAGTCCTTTTAATAGATGACTTCAAACCAAGAAATATGTGGAATTTAGGAAAAATAGTAAAAGTTTACAAAGATGACTCAAACAGAGTGAGAATAGTAGATGTGAAAATAAATAAAGACAAGAATACTTTAAATACAACAATTTTGAAAAGACCAATAACAAAATTAATCTTGCTGAGAGAAAGTGCAGGATTATAACAAGAAGACAACAGAATTATAAACTTAAGGAAACTAAGAATAACAAGAAAACTTAATATTCTTAGCAAAAGGGGGAATATGTTATATTTTGCATTAAAATATAAGAAAAAAAAATAATAATAATAATAAAAAATAAAAAAGGAAAATTAAAGAAAATTCATTACTATGTGAGCATCAACTATGGTTACAAAATGTTACCAAAATATTATAAGAGTAGAAAAGCAAAAAGTTGCAATTTGATAACAAACAGCTGACAAATGCAGAATTCAAGGTGGGGCAACATAAGGACTTGCAAATAGAATAAAGGCTAAAGAAAGCCAAATATTAAGAAAAACTAGTAATTAGGAGATACTGCAAGCAATATAAGCCATTGCAGAAACTCAAGCAGGCTGTTGAAACAACAAAACTGTCATACTTTGCAAAAGATAAACAAAGAAATAAAAAGACATTCCAGCATTACAATTTGCAGTCAAATTCAGAATTTGGTAGAGAAACACTTGTACATCTATTTCAGAGCTTATTAATCTTCACAAAGAAGAAACTATTAGGTGGAATAACTAAGCAATTGATTCTTCAATGCTAATATATGATAACGAGCTCAGAAGAAATTTAGAACATCAAAGAAAAACTCTACAATACTAAACTTAAGAATTCAAAAGAAGAAATTAGTAAGGAATTTGTCGCTATATTGAGTAGAGTGACAATCTTCAAGCACTTTA
>JABUQX010050987.1:7500-10000 GCA_015478945.1 Trachelipus rathkii
TACGGTGTTTTAATTACAAATATTAATAAATGTGTTTTTCTTCCTTATAAAAGCATGCTTTTATTATCGCACTAAAGTTTACTTTGCAAATTAAATTTAGCGAACATCCACCAGCCGGCGAAAAGTCGTAGGCGCAAAGGCGCATAGGCGCAAAGGCGCATAGGCGCATAGGCGCTAGGCGCATTGATGTGACCAAAAATGATAGGCGCTAATGCGCACTAGGTCCGGTGGCATAGGCGCATAGGCGCAGGCGCACTCAAAAAAAATATAGGCGCGCCCAGCTCTGAATAATAATAATAATAATAATAATAATAATAATAATAATAATAATAATAATAATAATAATAATAATAATAATAATAATAATAATAATAATAATAATAATGACATTATTATTATTATTATTATTATTATTATTATTATTATTATTATTATTATTATTATTATTATTATTATTATTATTATTATTATTATTATTATTATTATAACCTTGAAAATTTCTAAGTTTCTGGTCGATTAAAATGCAATTTAGCCTCTGTTTACAAGAGTTACCAAAGTGAGGAACAAGGATTCCCATCGCACAATGCCAACCATCCTTTCCCCATCCTCCGCCCGGTGGAAACAGGAAAGTATCCGGCTAATGGGGCTTCTTTAATTATTCGCGTTTGTAATTGAATTTTAGAAGCGGCAAGTTATATTTATGGAATAACATTTTTCTGCATTTTCTCCTGTTAATCTTATCCTTTTCTCGTCATAAATTAATCCAGCACCGCTAAAAAGTTGTTCGCTACTAGATGGGCATGACAGGTATTTTTTAGCTATCATCCTTTCAACCTCTTTGAAGGTATGTATGTTCCCTCTCCACCACATTTAGAGATAATCACTCGGAATCAATCCTTTTTTCTTTTTTGATATTTTTCTATTTCATCCAAAACACTTTCATTATACTCTATTTCTGCATCATCATCACTACTTGATGTTAAATGAGCATTCATGGTTTCAAACGGAGTTTTTGGCTTGGATGTTGAAAGTTTCTTTATTTCTGCCAGTTAAATTCTTTAAGGAGTCTGGTTAATAAAATTTTCTCTTCCCATATTACACAAGTACAAAAGAAAGTCCTTACATTGTTTTGCTATTTTCTTCCTGAGCTTCCTTCAAACATAAGAAGTTGTAAAAAAAAATTCCTTTAATATTTGGCCTATTTTGATTCAGAACTTATACGAATAAAAGGAAAATTTCTTTCCAATTAATCAAATCTTCGAGTTAACTCTGATTTTATTGTTTTGTAGCAGCTGTTTAATTGTCAACTTCAGCTCAAATTTGAGGAACTGGTGAAGAGTTTTAACGCACAACATAAATGGAATTACTTGGTGATTAGAGACGAATGAAAGCTTAACTTTTTTGGTAATCTCTTCAAATATCTTCAATAGGGGTATACATTTTCATTTAGTATAAAATCAGAACCTAGTAAGTTGTCTTACCTTAGAAGTATTTCATGAATAAAGACAAACCAAATCTTATAAAGACAATCAATCTATAATGAAGAGGGAGAGAGAAAGTTTTTGATAGCATAAGAGAAGTATTTTTTAAAAGATCACTTCTGACAACCGCAGTTGGCGAGTTGCGAAGACTAGTGAAACCGCGGAGTTGCAGTTCGGTTGTGTAGACCACTGACAACCGCGGTTGCGGTTGCAGTTGCGGTTGTCAAAATATGTGCGGTTGCGGTTATTCGATCCATCACTAATATTTATATATATATCTATATATATATTATATATATATATATATATATTATATATATTATATATATATATATATAGTATACTATATATATATATATATATATATATATATAATATTATATATATATATATACTATATACCAGAGGGCCACTACTAACACTCCGCGTGCTGCTCGGGCTTAGGCGAGTTATCATTATAGAACGATCGATCTTTACAATTTTCATAATGTTTACTATTAAAATTCTCCGATTTAATTTTTTTTTGAAAATGGCCATATAAATTAAATATTACAATGATAAATAAAAAATTATGCAAAATTGAAACAAAAAAATAAAAAAAATGTAGGAATAATAATCGCTTTTAAATGACGTTTTTAATCAATTAAAAAATGTGGCTGTTAGTGCTCATCCTCAAATGGCGGATATTGTTGTGTGATTTAGAGTATAAAATTTTTTATATACTGTTTATAAATAATGTTTTATAAATACTATAAATAATATAAAAAATTTAAAACAAACAATATTTAACAAAATAAATAAAAATAATAGAAAATTAATAAAATACTTAAGAATAAATATAATAGGCCTTTCTTGTTCTTCTACTTTCTATCAGATTATTTTATGATAAAAAAATTCGCTAAAAATATTTTAACATAAATATTATATATATATATATATATATATATATATATATATATATATATATATATATATATATATATATAATATATATATATATATTACAATAAATAATAATT
>JABUQX010050987.1:20000-27500 GCA_015478945.1 Trachelipus rathkii
TGTTTGTCATCCTTTCGTAATAACTCTGAAGAGAGTATTAATATCGTCAAACAATGACAGTCAAGGAATAAAAATGATTAGAGAGAGATATTGAGCACTTTTCTCCTCTAAATTTTATGGTCGTCGGTTACATTTGCGTTATTGTACCATTAATGATGGAACAATGAACATCGTAAATGGAAAACTATTTGTTTACCTATTATTCGTTAATTTTGATAAAACTCGGAATAGGAATATCACCGTGCTAAGCTTGTTTATTCTAAACTTAAGTGATCTTACATCGTTAATTTTTTTGTTCCAAATATAATTTTTTAAACTTTCCTTTCTTACTCTTGTTCACTCTGATGAATCTGTAGCCAATAAACCTACTGAAGGGACATATATATATATATATATATATATATATATATATATTATATATATATATTATTATATATATATATAGTATATATATATATATATATATAATATATATATATATATATATATATATATATATATATATATATATATATGAACTAAATTTTTCATTTTTCTTTTTAGAAATTTGTCGGGAAGTTGGTGCGGTGCGGTGCGGTGCGGTGCGATCAAAAGGCCCGCACCACGCACAGCACCACACCGCACCGCACCGCACCGCACCACTATTTTTTCTCGTACTCCGCACCTCACCGCACTTTTATTTTTTCTTCCGCACCGCACCCCACCAGGTCGCTGAAATTTTGATGCGCACCGCACCGCACCTGGTGCGTCGGCCAACCCTACAACGGAGTGTCAAGGGATGTACCCTAGCACTTCATATGCCTAATGCGTGGTAATCACATTGCATCGGGAGCGCTACTTCCTCCCTCCATCTTTCTCCATTTAATCTCCCTAATGGCGGCTAGTCAAAATCTCCACATTCTGTAACTTCATATCTAGAATTTTTTTTTTATTCTTTCCACTTTCCAATTTTCATCAAAATTTTCACTATTTAAAGTTCACATTTCCTCCCATCCTCCTGTTTTCTTTGTTTCTTTTTTTTAAATGTTGATCAATATATTTATTGAAGAAATTTTCTGGGTAATCCTTTGATAAATGTTTGCCTGATCTACCTATTGTATATCAAGCAACTCTTCCAAATATGTTTATCGGGTTTTTCTTCTCGTTTATTATCTCAAATTGTTATCATCTTTTCACAATGCATATTTCTATGATCTTTGATTACACCTTATCTCCATCATCTTCCTCTATTTCAACTATTTTCATTTTTGGAACTTACAAAACCATTCATTCTTCGGGTACTCCCTTAATTTCGAGCTCGTTTAATAATTTCTTGATATATTTAATAATAATATCGTTTCTAATTTCAACTGTTATCATGTTGGCAACACCATCATTCTTTATTATTGTTCATTTACATGTTTTCCACAAAGCACATGGCAAGATTTGCTTCCTTGAAGTACCTTATTCTATCAAAGTTCTTAATTAGACACTTCTTAAATGTAATATATAGTTTTTTTAACATTACATTCACAACATTTCTTTTATATTCACATCTCAATATGGCTGATTGCATCATAGTACTATCCTGACAAACTATGAGCTTAATAGACTGGCAGCTGAATAAATCTATTGGTATACTTTTATGATTCCCTCCTCCCCGCTGCTAATAACTCATGCTCTTCCTCTTCTCTATGTTGGAGACCGCTTCTCCTTTCACTAAGATACAATTATGTAAATTCCACCCTCTGTAGATTAAATTCTTTATAGTTTTAATTATTATTTTTTGATTATGCACTCTTCATTATTTCATATTTTGTATATTTAATATGATACCACCCTGTAAATATTCGGTAACTAAAAATTGTAATAAGTGAATTATTTAAATTATAACCAGCAGTACATTTATATCCTCTATTCATCTTCATCAGTTACAATGTATCCTGCCATTGCTGGTTAATTCAAGCTAATATTAGGCCTAATTTCCGCAATGCTATAATCTGAAGCATGAAATTTAAATTAAGGCAGAAGAGGCAGTTCTCAACTTTTTCTTTACAAAAATATTTGCACATTCTTTCAAATTTCGGGATCGTAACGTATTGGCATGAGTTTATGATGAGGCTGCAATATGACTGACTTCTCTATTAGTATCGTGGCCATTAGCAGACTTCATGGCAAGCTTTTACATACCTTTGACCATTACTTATCACCAATCCTCCAGCAGGCAAGCGATGTTATGTTGGAGTTGAATTGTGAGGTTTTCACACTTTCGCATCATAGTCTTCGAAGTCGTCATTCGGCAGTTTGTTTAGGTGGACAGAGGATACAAGGAAATGAAATGATATAAGACGAGGTGAAGAGAGTTAGAGGCAAAAATGTCCTGCATTTTTTTTTTTTTTGGGGTGGATTGTTGAGTATACTTCACTTTTATGTGCAGCGGCGGCTCAGAGTTGCAACAGGCAGCCAAAATATTTGCTATAAAATTAAAGGGATTGATGAGGGATGATTTATAATATATGTATGAAATGGAGGGAAGCCGTAAGCGGGAATAAAATCTATCAGACTTACAATTGCCCTGGTTTTAGGGGCACGTTTCCTTTGCCCATGTAATCTCCCATTTGCATATGTTATATTCTTATCTTCTATATTTAAGGTTCATGGTTCTTTGAAGTTTCTTCTATGACAAATACAATGGAAAAGAGTTATGTTCAAAAACGACAGACATGCTCTCGATGATTGACGTGAGGGAGTGGGTCTAAAAATATTAACCAGTGTTACATCTTCCCAGTATGCAGCAAAATTAAGCTGAAAAGGAGAGTGAAATAATCAGAAGCGAGATTGGTAAAGGAGATTGATCCTTCATTTAATGAACATCTTGATTTTAGGACTAAGGCGGTAGAAATTTTATAGGGTGCAAATATTTATTGTACAATAAATAAATTTAAAAACAAATACGTCATCAGTAAGTAAGGATTCGTAAAAGTTTCACGAAAGACCAAGAAAATTTAATGAGTTTGTATTTAAAATCGTATCCAAATTATAAAAAAAAAATTATTAAACAGATATAAAGCTGATAATGCGTATTTTCACTTTTACAGAAAAGAAACTTAACAACTTTGCAACTGAGGTTTCACTTTTGAAGTTTCTCAATGAACTTTACAGATTTTTATGAGTAACGCTGGTATATGAAGGTAATGACATTGCTTTTCTTATGTCCAATTTTAAATCTTTTTTTTCAACTGAAATCTTAAAAAGTAAAATTTGGTCATAAATTCCTTAATTTTCATCTGATTTGTACCAAAGAAAATGAAAACTGCAGTATTGGGCAAGTCAAAAACATTTATTTTGGAGGGTTTTCTGTGTCTATTTTTTAATATAATATAAGTAAAATACTGGTTTTGGACATTTTTAAAGTTCAAACCTTGGCATTCGTATCATTCAAAACGGTTTTCCTGATTGACTTTACCTTGAAAAATAATGAAGAAAAACGCTTGAAAGATTATTTTCAAAGCTGCCAATACTGTAAGTTATTTAGTAAAAATGAGATGAAAATATGAATTTATTGACAAGTTTTACTTTTTTTGGATTTCATTTGAGGAGTAAAAAAATGAAATTCGCCCCTTCCCTATATGAATATATTAGAATTTGTTTTGCAGGTGCATGGCTCCTGCGATCTTATGAACCTTAGGAAGGCGGGGGGCCCGGATGGCATTCCTCCCCGAGTTTGAAGGGGAGTGTCTTCCGAGCTGACCCCGCCCCTCGTTCACTATATTCTCTATGTCTCAATAACTAACACTTTCCCTCAGTGTTTGGAAGCACGCACATGTCAAACCTATTCCTATTCCGAAAAAAGGAGCCGCTCTGATCCCTTCTATAACTCATGCCCTATGACTCTCACCTGTAATTTCTATTCTAAGATTTTGAAACCCTTTTCAACTCTCACTTCATTAGACATCTTAATCTCATTCTCTTCTTTCGATCGCCAGTACGGCTTTCGCGCTCGAGGTCTACTGTCGATATACTTTCCTATTTAACCCGATTTATGGTTTTCCGCCCTTAGAACTTACGGGGGAGACTTGCTGGGGGTGCTTGACATAACTCAAAGCATCTGACCGGTATGGCACCGCTCACTGTCTCCAAGGCCTCCCCTCCTTTGGGTTTTTCCTCCTTCTCTTTGGGCTTCTTATGTCCTAGCTCTCTTTCACGTCGCTCATATCGGCTGTGGTTTGATGGAGTCGACTTCTTGCTTTATCTGTCTAGAATTAAGTGTGTTCCTCAGGGTTCTGTTTTATCTCCTACATTATATTTTTTACTTTTCATTAATGGCTTTCTACTTCTGCACATCTAACTCTATCCCTCATATGCCGATGACATCGACCCTTCATTCTTAAACTCATTTCAATTCTGTTCCTCTTTTTATTCTAGAACCTCTCGTCTTAATCTCTCCGATTCTATTCTCGCTGATCTGATAGCAATTTCCGATTGGGGTCGTCTCAACCTTGTGAAATCAATTCTTTAAAACTCAACTTATACAAATCTCCTTCTCTAAACAACCTTCTAACTTTCCTAATCTCTTTCGACGGTTCTCTCGTCCTCCTGTTTGACAATATAAACATCCTTGCCTTAACATACATAAACAAAAAAAATGTATTGGAAACCTCACATCACAAACGGTTCTAGGGCGGCCTCAAAGAAACTCGGAGTTCTTGTTTAGACTGCGAGATTTTTTTTTCCTCTTCTCAGTTACTTCAGCTATATTCAAGTGTCTCATCCGCTTGCATGGAGTAACTGTTTCATTCTGGTGAGATCTGGCCTTTCACCCGGCTTTTGGACGGGGTCGAGTCACAAAAAGGCTTATAAAACTGTTCTGTACTTTCCCATTTTCACTTGACCCTCTTATCTTTGCGGGCGATGTTGGTACTTTATCTATTTTCTTATAGGTAACGCAGTGGCAGGTGTTCGAGGGAACTTACCACTCGCGTACCACCACCTTTAGACGCCCTCGTAGCACAAGAGAATGCTGTGGTCTGCGCACGAGTTTTCGTAGATATTGGTTAACTCAAGCTAGCTCGTGGGGTGCTTCTTCTTTCCTGCCACTTCTGTTTCTGTGAATTCTCTTCCATCTTCTGTGTTTTTTGCTGAATTTTCTCCTCACTTTAAAGCCAGCGTCTGTGCTCATCTGCGTAATTTGTCTATGCCCTTGACTAGGGCTCTGCCCGTGAGTGGTGGTGACACTGTAAAAGTAGAAATAGAATTTTTTGTCAATAACCATTTCTCTTATTGCCATGATATTAAAGTCCAAGCTTAGTGGTTCGCTGCACTTTATCAGCAGTGATAAGAGCCTCGCAACTATAATAAACTTGCGTATCCTAACAGGATCGAAGGAAGTTCTTCATGGCTCCGAATTACCGGCATGGTTTTAGTAGTCGCTGAAAAGGGAATGAAGGGTAAACTTTAAACTTGGTTGAAGGAGAAGAGAGAGAACTCTCTTCGTATGGGCACTAATTTAAAGTTTCTTGGCCGCATAAGTTTAAGAATTTTGATTTTTTTTTTTTTATAAAAAAAAGATTTAAGGTTATATATAGTTATAAGATGTAAAAGCATTTAATTTGTTCTTTATAAGTCAATAAAATATTATTTAAATTGTTTCGTTTTCCATTTCTGATGCATCATGGAGAGAATGGATCTGAAATAAATTGAAAAAAGCGATTATTATTAAAACATGTTGAACAATATTAATACAGTATATCTTATTTATATTCGTATGCATTTTCTCGTAGATAATTTTTTCTAGTCCAAACCTTTTTCTATCAGCATATTTAAAGAAAATAAAACCTATACAGTCCTTTCATGCTAGAACATGCTAGACATCAAAGCTAATAATTGTAGATTGAAGTGATGTCTGAACATAAGGAATTAGGGTTATGATGAAAATTCAAAAAATTAAACCTTCTTGAAAAGCTTATCAGAAATTTAAATCCTAATGAGGGCATGGGTAATTTTGCTTACGGCTAGATCATATTGAAGATGCAAAGTTTTCAACAAAAAAAATTTGCTGTCACTAAGCTAGCAAGGATATTTTACATGAAATCTTAAAGGCTTTCGAGGCAATACTGGCTGCTCGAAATTCGGTACTTTTGTTGCGAGAGTCTCCAAACTGTTTGTCTAATTTCATCATCTAGCAAATAATACACTACGTTTTAAGGGCAATGTAACTAATTTATTCCTTAATGATTCTGCAAAATAATGATATTAACTCTTTCAATCTACAATGTGGTCCAACTGATGTAGTGTAAAACAAATTTAATTAAAAGACTATGTTTAACATATATGTAATCGACAAATGCCTGCTTGAATTTACTAATATTTAATTTACTATTTGAAATGATAGTTAAGAATTTTAGCCTTAAAACCTACAGGATATTGGGAATTAAGCAACTCGAGACGCTCACCAAAAATACCGTATTTGAGCAACCATTATTGAAAAACACGTCTCAAACTGATGTACATTAAAACGACTAGACAACACACTTTTATTAAAAGAAATATGCTTAACACATTATTGTAAAAGGAAATATGATACTTTAATTATAATCGTTTATGGTACGATTAATAATTTATATCATGACTAATGAACTCTTAAATTTAAAGTTATATGTAACTAATTTCGAAGGGCATAAAGTAATAATAGATGAAATTATTCCAATATTATTGAAAAATTTCTCTTTCTTTTTAAACGGAATCTATAATTATCAAAATGAAATCATTTGGAGAATTAGACACTACAAAACTTTCGTCGAAATTTTTGTAATAATCGGAGTAGTGTACGCCATGTACGGAAGATCAATATTAAGCTACACTTTAAGGTTTACTCTTCCAAGTTCCATTTGTTTAAGCATCTGTCTTCGGTCATCGATTGCAACATCCGTTTTTTTCCATTATTCATGAAAATAATTTTACTGTAAGACGAATAAAAGAAAATGGATTTGTACCTTTAAAAAAAAAAGAAAAGGCAAGATTACAAACATGATTATTAATCTCATATGCACAATTTTTTTATTATATTAATAAGTTATTTATAACTATTTATTCGATATTTGCAACATGGAGGAGGTTTTCGGCTCTAGTAGCAAGTTTAGTTTTAGCCTAATAAAGATCATTGGTAAATACTTTGTTATAACAATTGGAATCTTCAAAGATTTTTTTTTTATTTAAAGGACTTTTAACAAGTCTAGATCGTACCTTGAAATTTTAGTTTCTTTGAAGTTGCCTACAATAATTGTGATTTTGTATTATTCCAAGCGAATACTTTTGATTACGCTGACACAAGGATGTTGTGGTTGTATACATCGAGAACTTTGAAACTTCGGATAGGAGTTAAAATTACGAGTTTAAGATTTGGCAGACTTAGCTAACAGTGGAGATGCTTATCTGTAGCTTGAAGGGTTAGTAGTCGAACCATCGTATAGAAAAGTGTAAGTTCTTAATTAGTCGTCTATATTCATTAGAAAAACATAATTA
>JABUQX010050987.1:32500-37500 GCA_015478945.1 Trachelipus rathkii
CTCCATGTTTTAAAATCATCATTCAATATGTCCAAAATACTTTCAATCAAACTCTGATATTTAGTAGTCAGCTACTTTCCTTTAAATTAAGAGGCAAGATCAATAATTGGGCTTGGGATGAGCCATTTTCAGCCCACCTTAAAATGGACAATAAAATTTGGCAATTTTCAGCCGATTTTGACCTCATAACCAAACTGTAGCTTTTTTACCCTCTAAAATGTTTTCGGGTGGGTGTTTTTTGTGATGGTAGTCATTCTTTCCAGAATTTTTCAATTTTCAAAATTCATGTTTTTGACATTTGTCCAACTTCCTTCCTAAATATTTCGGAGAATGTCTTCAAATTGAAAATGCATAGATAGGTCCATTTTTTACAATCGTTGAGAAATACTTTTTCGATTTATACCCACTTTTTTGGGGATTTTGAAATGAAAAATTGCGATAATTTTTTTTCTACTCATTCGATCAAAATAAAATTTCCAGGACTTTTAGCGTCGGGCAAGATGCATCTTTTTTACTTAGATATTGTTTTTGTATACTCCAAAGAAAATTTTTAAAAATTTTTCAAAAAAAATATTTTTTTTTGAAAATTTGTTCCAAGAAAAAATCCAAACCTAATGCATATACAAAGAAATTATCTAAGTAAAAAATGTGCACCTCTTCTGATTACATATGCCCTGAAATTTGATATTGATCGGATGAGTAGAAAAAATTATCGCAATTTTTCATTTCAAAATCCCCAAAAAAGTGGGTTTGGAATTGTGAGCAATGCTGAGCACAAACTGTATAAATTGCAAAAAGTTTTCTCAACGATTATGGTAATGGACCTATCTATGCATATTTCAAGTTTGAAGTCATTTCCACGAATAGTTTAGGAGGAGTTTTGACAAATGCCAAAAACATGGATTCTGAAAAATACTTATATATTTTGAAAAATATTTAAATATCGAAAAATCCCTACTTTCTCATATAACGTTCTCAAACGTTCGCTACTTCTCAGAGGTCAGAATTGAAAACTTTGTTATTTATGGCCATATCTAGCAAGTTTCCATGCATTCTGGCGGATTTTATTATTTATGGCTAGATAATATAGATTTCAACATACTTTTTATTTGCTTTATTTTGTAATTATACGACAAAATAATTTATGCCGATTTTCTCGGGGGGGCACCTCGACTGTTCCGGGGGGCAATGCCCCGGAAGTATGCTGAAAGAAACACTGTATATATATATATATATATTAAAAATCTCATAAAAATATAGATTCCATATCGGATTTGTACATATAAATGACATATTATATATATATATATATATATATATATATATATATAATATATATATATATATATTATATTATATATATATATAACATGGGCGGTAGTGCAGGAAGGATTTCATTTAGGGGGGGGCAAGGTTGGAGTGATTATATATATTATATATATATATATATTATATATATATATATTTATTACGCAGCTTTTATCAGCGCCAAATGCTATCTGACTACTGAGAGTTCAGCGGAGAATACTGCTGAAGAAGCTACAGCGAATAAAAAGCACACATTTATTGACTTCAAGTCAATATGAAACGAAAACTTATTTAAACTCTTAAATACAGTGTATATATATGAATACTTTTTGACTTTAGCAATTACTTCTTCAGTATTTTCGATTGATGTACTTTTTTTTCAGTTTTCTACTAATAAACCTTAAAAACGTCGTCTGGCAACATTTAAGGTCCATTTTTTTCGCCAAGATTTAGAGGGGGGGCAAGTGCCCCCCCTGCACCCCTCTGATATTATGTTATTATATTATATTATATTAATATTATATATATATATATATATATATAATATTATTTATATATATATATATATATATATCATTATATTATATATTATATTTAATAGTTGTATATTATTATATTATATATATTATATATATATATATATATATATATATATCTTATATATTATATTATATATATATACTACCTATATATTATATATATATATTATATATATTATATATTATAATAAATGGTGTCTTAATAATCACAATTTTCGTCAATTGAAATATTTTCTAAGGAAAACTATTTTAATGATAAATATTTTAAATAATTTTTTGCAGAATTAAGAGAGAGCGAATTGCGAAATTCTTTTTTAGAATCCTGTCAAAGTATAATTAATGATTCTACTTTGCAACATTTTCATAAACATTTTAACAAGTTTTATTTTTATCGGTTTTAGCTTAATTAATAAAACATAAGATTCTTGTGAAAACTCATTGTTAATTAGCAATTTAATTTCTTTTTTTAGGATATTTTACGAATGAATAATATATTTCTCGGAGATGGAAAAAAAAACATTTGGCCGGATTATCGACTTCCGGCAAATTTATGGCCCGGGAGGTACAAGTTAAATAATATATAAGTATATTTATATATAAATATATATATATATATATTATAATATATATATATATAAACTATACATAAATTCTCATTAAGAAATAGATATCTCTATATATAAGATACTATATATATATTATTTATATATATATATATAGCAAGTGGGGGTATGAATGGATTTCGAAGATGATGTTATAAGTTTTTTTTTTGTTTTTGTTTTTTTTAACTGTGAAAGAAACTGAGTTTTTTGAAAGCATCGAACAACCATGTTTTCTCTCCCCAATTAAGAGTTGGGTGAAAGAGTATAAATGATTGGTGGAGTCGAGAGCGCAACTTTAACTTATTGTAACATTTGCTAGCTTTCGTCTTTGTGGTGCGAGACCTATTGGCAGGACGTCTGGATCAGAAAAGAATAGGAGTGGATAAAATAATGAATGAACGGAGAGAAGGTCATTAACTGAACAGTAAAAAAACAGTAGGTAGAGAAGATCCTTCGTGAAAAAGCACGTCTCTATTAAAAGTTGCATGACAATAAAGTGGTCCCGTTCTACAACAATGCTAGAGAGCGACAGAAAGGATCAGCAGATGTTTAGAAGTCAAAGGTTTGTATCGACTCTATCAAGGCTTTGCGATATTTCTACGCAACAGCAAAGGATTCATCCGAAGGGCAGAAAAACGCAGACCCATAAAGAAAGTCAGAGAGAAGGATCACCAGTATAGAGCTTTTTCTTATCAAAACAATATGAGATGCAGAGAATAAATTAGAAAGATTGAGATTTTAAGTTAAGGTAGAATTCAATCATCTTTACAAGATACAGAGATTAAAACAATAGTAGAAGGTGAGAGGGGTTTCCCTGTTTCGGCGCATTCTGGATGAGAGCACTTTCAGCATGGATGGAAGAGCGAGTTCAGAATAGACGGGAAAGGTAGAAGTGATAAGAGTGAGGTCGACATAGTTTATCAAGGGTGGGTGGGAGAAAGCTCTAGCTTTAGCAGACGGTAAAAGAACATTTACGCGCCGCTGGACATACAAGGAGAACAGGGAGAGAAAGATGAAGAATTAGACTTAGAATACAACTCTTATGAAAATGATCCTTGAAGAAGAATCAGAAAGTTTTATTACATTTTTACGAAGAAAAGTTTTTTGCCAAGCGAGAAATATTTTTGAATGAATTTGTTATCGTGGATGAAATAATTGTTGGCATGAAGGAAATATAGTTGCACGAGTTTCGAAGACAAAGTTGAGATGGTTCAACGTAAAGCGTCGGGTATCTCATTCTTATTGAAATATCAATGGTGGCAGGTCTTTCTTGATCTTCTGCGCATATATATATATACTATATATATACTATATATATATATATATATATATTATATATATATATATTATATATATATATAATATATTATATTATATAATCATATATATATTTGATTCGATTGACATCGAGTAAGGAAGCGGTGGAGACTAGAAGGGAAAAATTTGAATCATCTGTAGGAAGAAAGCAGAAAAATATAGAAAATCTTGGAGAGAGGTTTGTAAACATGAGAAGGAAATTTATAAATAAGTACTTTGGGGATTGAATTTTAAGAGAAGAGTAATTTAGGTTTTGAAGTTTCAGTAACTATTAAAAAAATTATATTAATGATTCAGAATTTTGAAATTTTAAGTATTTATTATTAAATTACTTTCATTTATTATCGTGTACTGTAATAATATTTTATTCGACAATATGGTTTACATTTTATTATTTTGAATAAAATGCAAAATTAGAAAAAAATAATAATAATAAAGAAAAATTTTAAACTTTAAATACTAAGAAAAGTGAAGATGCCCTACACGGAGTCGTCGAGTCATAGGAAGAAAATTTCAGTTTTTTTTTCTCCTAATAGCAAAGGGCTGATAACCCTCATCTATCATATGTTTCGTTTCGTGAATGATGGTGATAAGTTTAAAAACTTATCAGACACCAACACCACACTGTAGCTATGCTGGATATGGTACTTTGTTTAATATATATATATATATGTAATAATATATATATATATATATATATATATATATATATATATATATATATATATATATATATATATATATATATATATATATATATATATATATATATTATTATTAATATTATATTTGATATATAATATTTTTAATATTATATATATAATATATTATATATATATATATATATATATATATATATATACTTTGTTTATATATATATATGTATATATATATATATATATATATAGTGTCCTTATTAATACTAACTTTTTTCTTTCATTTCAATGAAATTTAGTGGAAATATCAGTAATAACTTGTAATTAAGGAAATATTAATGAAAACAACCGAACCCCAGCAAAACAAATTTTATAAGCACGCAAAATTTCATTTTTATAACATTTGTCTATAGAGAAAATAAACCTAACCTAACCTAAACCAACCTAACCTAACCTAACCTAACGCCTAACCTGAAATAAATGAAATCGCAAATTCAGATTTTCTTGAAATTTACAAGAAATATTGAAAATGAGATGAAAAGAAAGAAAAACGTAATAAAACCTCGAGAAAAAAAACT